>BMAW01010452.1:8941-59528 GCA_019974015.1 Nephila pilipes
TTATTGATTGATGTGTTAAGTGATCGTTTTGCTTTGATTTTGTAATCACTTACATCAACGTTGTACTTACGCATGTAAAATTTCGTTTTATTCTGATAAATCTTTTCTCGAGCGCACATTTTTATGGCAAAGAGTGTATTTATCCTCTCTTGAGGGTTATTTTTCAAAACTTTGTGTTTCAATGCCGTTTAAATATTCCAATATTTTTCTTTTTTCCAATATTTGTGTTAATTTATTTTCTTACTAAAAAATAAATTTAAAAAAAAAACTATACAATGAACAAATAGATACTTTAATTCAACTCAACATGCCCCCTTTGGGAAGGAGTTTTCAAAATCTGTAACGGGTAAAACAGATTGTGAGTGGGAGGGGAGCCTGGAAGATTCTGTGTTGGGGGTATCCTGAGAGGAATCGAGCCAGATGGTGGTTACGCGGTGTGACAAAAGGTTGGTTACTCCTGCTCTACGTGATTGTTATTAAATCGGAATATAAATGTCGTCATGAAGCTTCAAAGCACCGAGATACGATGTTCGTCTTCAGATCGAGAGTTTCCGGATTCAAAACCCAGTGATGCCAACGTTGAATGTTTATGAAAATGTTCTTTTAAACTGTGGCCGCGATCTGGAGCATTTATTCACCATTTTGCTGTGCCTTATTTCAAATAACAGCTGCTTTTCGCTGTACAGAGTGTTAAACTATGTATCTTAGTGTATTAACAAGCGCCAACATGTTTCGAGAAAATGGTGTCAACAACAATGCGTGGGCATAAAATAAAGAATATAGGATTTTAGGTTCAAAAGTTTGACATTATTAAACCATCATGATTATAATAATTACGTTTAGTTTGCTCAAGGTATATTTACATTACTAACATTTTATCATCTGGTAATACCCAAACAGAATATTATTGTCCACTTTAATAATTTATCGTTTGCTCTTACTTTAATATTTAATTTAATAATCGATTTTTATGGCAGAATCGTCTGTTTTTATTATTTTTGTCGTTAATATTGTAAACGTTTTTGTACTTTGGAATGTTTTGCATGGGAACATAAAAATGCATTAGGAATTTGAAGAAGGTATTTTCTCTTCTTGATAGTAATTGCTTCTAGAAAGCCTGGGGCTTGGAAGTATGCTAACTTTACGCTTACCAATATTCATTTTTAATAATTCTATTTTTTTTTCGGTAGCTCAACGCGCGGAAAAAGAGAGGGAGAGAGAATCGTTAGCACACATGTTAAGATGAAATTAGCAAAGCCAATTTTAATTTCAAAAATTTGTTTTGCATGTTTTTTTTTTGTTTAATTCGGACGACATTGACCATCAATTAGTTCCGGATGAATGGGGTTCTACTGTATAATGGTTATCTGTGTATCCCTTTTTTGAAAAGTTGTAGGAAAACAGAACTTTTCAAAAAAGGGCATGTCTCTGTCACCACAATAAATCAATGTGTGCTGATTATGCAAGAAAAGAACAGCACTTGCCTCTAAAAATAAGAAAAATAAATAACCAAAAGCTGACAAAATATATCATAAATATTGATTATGTAAATATAGTCTCTGCTACTGACTATTGATGCCTACATAAAATATGTTAACGATTTCTGTTTCCTTTATTCACTAAGCCTTAGTGCTTAGAAAGTCCGTAAATAGAACGAATTTTTGAAAGGGGAGGTGATAATTCCCATCCCCATCCCCTATGTACACCCTACTTTGTTCGGTTTGAATGCGACTTCCCTCGATAATCTGTGTTTTGTATATTTTTGAATGAAGCTTTGAAATTTCCATACTTCATAAAAACCGCGTTGTAGGGGTGGAGGGAGAATTCAAACCGCAAAAGATTTTTCACGTGTCAAATATTAGGGGGAAAAGAAGGAAAAGAGAATAGGGGTTAGAGGGAACAACTTACCCCGCAGAAAGATGGATAAAAAAAAAATCCTCTTTGGAACTTTGGAAGTAGGTGTGTTAAACAGTTCTTCAGGTTCACCTCATCGGCCCCTCTGAGAAATAAAAAAAAAATAATAATAATAAATCTGAATAGAAAGAACACGCGTTAGTTGAAAAAAAAAAAATCCAAACAGGTTTTTCTTAAAAGATTGAGTAGAAAATGTTTCAATCTTCTTTGAAGAGCATAAAAAGAAAACACCACAAGGAGGTGGAGAGAAGTAAGACCACTCGAGAAGGGGGGGGGAAGAAGAAAAAAATTTGGCTTGCAGAAGGGGGAATGTAAGCGAATAATAAAAATGGAATGAAAAAAAAATCGCTCCTCGGGATGTTTTAATTGACCTCGCAGACCGACTCTTTGAGGAAGGGAGGGTGGAAAAAATAATAATTGAGCTGACGGTATGCGAGAAGGAACGCCATTGGTCGGCGTTGGCGACCATTGAGAAGGACGCTCTCAAGTTATTCGTGATGTCTCTATCGCCATGTGGTCGCTACTGAGATTCGAGGTTACCATAAATGTGGTGTTATCGCTCTTATGGCGAAAACTATTGCTCAACAATTTCTCTGTAAAATGTTTGCCTTTATTATTAAACTAGGGATGGGAGAATCTATGACCCAAGGTCATATTATTGATGAGGTTGACTAGGATAAGGCTTAGGATTCCCCCCCCCCCTGTCCCGAGGAGATAAGAGGCCTGTCAGCACTCTTCAATGCATATTATCTTTTGAAAGCTTATTATAATGTACTAGAGAGGAGCGAAAATGTCTGAAAACATAAAGATTTTACGTAGGATTGATACTGCGTGTGTCTTACTACAATATACCAAAAAAATTTAAATTCTTTTGAAAGAGTTTCTCCGTTTTCATTACAACAATGTTTATTTATATATTTTTCATTATTAAATAACATTTCTGTACTACCAGCGACATTTAAAATTTGAGTAAATCAAATCTGATTTATTACTTTACATACAGCAAGTGCAGAAAGTATTCGTACAAGAGTTTGGTTGTGAAAGAAGCTATTGTTTTGGTACGTCAGTCCGAATAAAATTAATTCAATAGGTTTCAACATCGAATAAAACACTGCTTTACAAATACGAATATGGAGCAAAAGTTATTGATTTTGAGGCATGTAAACGTACTCATATTTTTACAGAAACAACAAATGTAAATGTTTGTGTTTTTAATTAAATCAGTGGTTTTTTTTTGTTGTTAATGAGGGACATCACTTTTCTTCAGGCATGTTTAGGATGATATGGTAGAATTTAAATGTAATAGACAAGGCAAATTTTTTTATATGGATCGTAAATGTAAAGAAATCTGTTACACTGAAAGAAAATTGATTATAAAGCTTTGCAAAGACGATAAAATACATAATGAAATTTAATTCTTAGGTTAGTTGATTTCGCTCTACAATCTAGTTAACTATTCAGTTATGAATGGCTTTTAAAATACAGAGTACATCAAAATGATTCATTTGATTTCAAAATTCTGTATTTTCATAAATAAACGACACAGAATGACAAGTAATACGTGAATACAAAGAGAAAATACGGAAGCTTTTTTTACAAGTATTTTATGTAACTTCCTTTAATTACATGCATCACACATATCAATCCGATATGTTAATTCTTGCCAAACACGTTGCAATGGTGATTGATTGTATAGCAGCAGAAACTCGTTGTTTGAGTTCAAATAAATTTGTGGGTAATGGCAGCGCATACGAACCCTCAGTGGAAGAAATCGCTTGGAACCATAAGGAATTTCTTTGGTGGCCAGCTGTGTAACATCGAATCATCTGGTCCAATGCGACCAATCTAACTGAGATGTAGCTCCGTGAAAGCTTCTGAAACAGCTTTCGTGAAATAGCTTCACGAAAGCCGCCTATTTTTCACATTATAAAACTTCTGCAGTTTTCCTTTGCTGGGTATTCTGGTATTACTTATCATTCTATTCATGTATTATTTATCATATGAAATGCGGAATTTTGAAATCGGATGAATCATTTTGAGTGAACATTCCTCTCCCGGGTAGAACCACTTCACTTATCTCTGTCGACAGACTATTTACCGTATATTCGAAAATAAATGCTCCTAAGCTAACAGTAGATTTAAAAAAAATATTAGATGAATAGCCGTATCTGTAGATACAGGTCGAAATACATGTAAGTTGTAAACTTTCTGAGGCCGTGTTTCATG
This sequence comes from Nephila pilipes, assembly GCA_019974015.1. Lineage (NCBI taxonomy): Eukaryota > Metazoa > Arthropoda > Arachnida > Araneae > Nephilidae > Nephila > Nephila pilipes. The sequence goes on from BMAW01010452.1 coordinate 13,082, forward strand.
GAAAAAAATTAAGTATGAATGAGATGAACCAGAAGTTGAAATAAAACTGCGCTATAAATGAGTAAGCGAAAGGCCAGAAAAACTTGTTCAGAACAGGATACTTTTCCAGCTGATACCACACGATTCCCGCCAGAGGACGCTGTTGATTGGAGTGATCAGCGCAATAACAGAATGAACTTTAATTAGAATAAGAGAACGCCTTTTGCTCCTTATGTAATTTGTGTTGTGTCTTGTAGTGTGATGTGTAACGTGTTGTATTTAAATTAATGTCAATACATTACTTTATACAAAGGAGTGCAGTTATTTTTTCAGAGTGCTGTAGTCAGAGTTGTTTTTCAGTTTTTACATATGTAGGATTTTCCAGCTAATTATCAAAGTATTAACTGCATTTACAAATATATTGTAAAACCAGTTTCTCAGTTACTTGATAGATGGCGCCACAAATCAGCATCATGTGATAGCTAACGTTGTGCCCCCTATTACTGAACAAAACTGAGAAGTATTTAAACCTCGCTCTTCTCTTCTTCCTCTTCTCTGTCTTCTCTCTTCTCCCGATCTAGCTAAACTCCGAACGCCAGCGCGCGTTTCAACGCCGATAAGCGATAAAATTGGGTTGCCCTCCATTTTTCTCCCAGAAATTAGTTATGAAAATCGAAATGACTTGTACATAGTAATATTGTAAATGTTCTTCATCTTTTCTATCCATAAAATAAAATAATGATTCAACTTCGAGCCTCGTCATTGAACTGGTAAATGCCAACACGGAACTTTTCCCCCTAGACACCGAAGCTCCAGGAGGTGTCTTGTCCAGACGGATACCCCCCTACATGTGGGCTTTAATAAAAAGTAATAAAGAAACTTTCGAAAATTTTCATGAAAATGGGGATTTTTGGGTACGCACATACCTGACATTTTTGCTCGTAAGTTCCAAAACACCCTGTATAGACGTTTTAAAAAAATAACAAGAGTCCCGTGCGACAACAATGGAACTTCATGTTCCTTATGGTTGTATGCGTGATAATGAGCCCAAGCACATTGCCTTAAAAACGCAACTTTGTATCCAATACAACCATCCTAAATTTATGAAATTTCTTACTCAGTTACCAGATATCAATTCTATTGAACATGCAAGGAAAATTCTTGAATAGAATGTTCGAAGCTTACTAATTTCCCCTAAATATAGCTTGATAAATGCTCTTTAACAAGAACTAGATTACATCTCTAGTTCAGTGGTATTAAATTTGGTTGAATTTATGCAAAGAAGACGAATCGGTCATTCAAGCTGAAGGATATTCTACAAGGTATAAATTCCAATTTAAGAACTTGAGATTTTGTGCATAGAACGAATACTTTCTACACTACTAGATTGTGCATCATATTTATATCTTACAATTCTTATATATTTATAAGTAAATTTTTCATGGAAAAGTATATTGTATTCTATTCCATATACCTAAAGACTTAATGCATAATTTACCATGCATTTTTTGACAGCGAGGTTTCTTTAAATCATGAGTATCAATGTACGAATATTTTCTACGCTCACTGTAAGAACAGACCGCTTTGGACACTCATTTTATTAAAGCAGGCCTCATTATATATATATATATATATGTGTGTGTGTGTGTGTGTGCGCGCGTGCAAGTGATGAATTCTGTGCCGATTCAAATTCTCACGTTAAAAACTGCAACACCTTTCACCTTTCGAGTAGTGGGAAGAGATCAATCTTCCCGAAACCTCATTAGGGAAATCAAGAACATTCTGCTATAAATTAAGGGAAATTACATTTTATTGAATTAAATATATTTATACGAAATACAATTTTAAAAACTGTCCTGCAGTTACAACATAACGATGGCGCAAAATGATTAGCGATCCATAGACACCGAGCGGTCAGTCTGTCTGGAACAATACGCTTCTGCATGAAATATATTAGGCTTGTTGCAGACAGACTGGTTGCCTCTATGTCGCATTTTCCGCATGTCGCATTCCCTCCCTATGTTTAGTAATGCACACCCGCGCTCTTCAGTAAGTTTGTTAGTTAGCTTATAACATTGTGTATCACCCATTCGCACCAGACGGCCCGTGCACGTTTTAAAACGAGCTTTGTAATTGTTTCAGAACAAGATTAGAGGAGAAAAATTGTGACGGTAGTTGAGTCAGGTAGTGAGGCATTCTCATGGTAGTAGGGTATGATACTAACGACTTATGGTGCAATGTTCTTTGGTACTTTTATGTACAATAAAAGTTTAAATCTTAATTCAGATGACCCAGCTCCGCAAGTTGATACGTGATGGACAACATGCAGTCCTCGACTTCGGGTTGTCCTGGACTGCTCTGGATTATGAGGGGATATCGGGATATCTCTGGCCGCGAGTTCTTTGTCAGGACTCCTTGAATATACCGTAGCATACCACTTTATTTTAAACTAGGAACAATTATGTCCTCTTCCAATGTTTGAGACCATAACAAACAATGCACAATAATTTTTATTAAAAGAATTCCAGTTCTCTATACTTATATTTAAAAAGTTTCCAATAAGACTCAAATTTATTCAAAAATTTGAAATATAGAAGTAAAATTTTTTTTAAGAAATGCATTAAAATCCACTTATCTATCAATAAATAATTTTAATCACTAGAGGACGCCACTGTAGTAATTGACACCCAGTAGTTGCATTCGAACCTTTCATGATTCGTGACCGTGACTGTAGGTAGATTGAACCCATTGGTCGCATTCGCAATTATTACGTGACAACAGATGGATCGACTGCATATAAGAAATTATTATTGAAAATGGGGTGATTGATTGATTTGTTGGTTTTATGGGATATAGAGCTAAAGAGACTTGAAAATCGGGAATCAAAGTTTTCAGATAAGTAAGATGATTGTGAGACGTCCATTTTGCCTTATCGTATTCAAAATACTTCTAACTTTTTGCCTAATTAAAATTTCGAACCCACCAAGAAGTAAAACCTTGAGTGTTAAAGAAATGACCTGTCAGAGAATTCGACGCGAAGCAGTAATGTAGGGATTATCACGATCGCCTTCGGGACTTGAAAATATTTAATTTCTTTTTAATTTTTAACTTGTTAATTTATAATACGCCCTAGCGGGGCAATTCGCAGTAGAGTCATAGACAATGTGAGGCCGTGGTGTGAGTGAATGTAAAGGTTATTGGCGCAAGAGCCAGATGTGGCTATGCAGCGTCAAACAAGATTTAACTGTGATCTGGATGTGAAAAATTGGGGGAAAAAATGGTTGACAAGAAGGAGGGTCTGAAATAGAGAAGGATCGCTAGGGTATCCCGGGGCGCGTCACCCGTGTTTACCAAAGACAGTAAACCCCATAGGAAAGAAAAAGATCACTAGAGGGCCCCTGGGTCATGATGCCCGTACTTACCTGAAGAAAGCAAGTACCTGAGGTCCCCTTATATAATCACCAGTGGCAGGGTTCCCGGTTATACCCCCAGACACTGGTCCCCTCTTACGACATACATAAGTTACAGTAGTGAGTCATACCCGGTCACCACATGGGTCTGTGAGGCCGTGGTAGCCGAGTGCCATGGTCTCGATCCGTTATTATTGCAGCCGGAGGTTCGAACTCTAGTGCAAACATGTAGCGTGATTGATGCACGTTAAATCAGTTGGGACTTGAAATCCTCACTTTAGGTTGGTTGAGTTTACCGTCGCACTAGAAGCATCACAAGGATTATTGGCGACGGACCTCAATCAAGTGACGAAGACGACATCAGAGCTGGCACCCCTCTTTTCTAACTTCCACCCCACCCCACGGATCGGCTTTGAGCCACGACAGATTTAACGTGCATCAAAGACACGACAGGTCTTCAGTAGCCTCAAGGCTTAAACCTATGACTCGACGAAAACCGCCGGATGCGAGTCCATTTCCATGTCCACTAGTCTACCGCGGCCACCCTCACATTGGGATGGGACAAAAGTTAGGATCGTAGGGTTCCAGCCGTGGTGTCATCCTCGTCAACCGGGGGTGGTTTAAAATTACAAGGTCCGTCGTCATTAGCCCTCGTGTTGTTCTTAACGTATCCGACTACGTTCGGAACCATGATTTTGAAAAAACGTATAAATGAATAATTTTTTTTTTTAATATTTAGTATAATCTGAATTAGAATGTAAATAAAAAAGCATGTCAAAAGTTTTATTACAATGAAAAAATTTTAAAAGGCAATTTTTTAGCATAAAATAAGAAAAAAATAGTACATTATCGACATATTCTCCTTTCATGAATAAAACTTTCCATAGCATCATTGTTCAGCATATGTATTGATATGACACCTGTACAGAGCCTGAACTAGGATTTTTTTAAGGGTCGAAGGGTTATTAAGGGTCGAAATAACAACATGCTTTTTTTTTTCTTAAAAATTCCTCCACTCTTATGCATTAAAATGTGAATAAATCCAACTATATATCATACATTACAAGAATCCTAATTCAGGATTTTAAGAATAATATGAAAAGCATTTCTAGCAAATTCCATCAATATATAGAAAAAACCATTCGAGTTATTACCTTTCAAAAATTGTAAACACACTGAAAATTAAGTTCTTCAGAAAATGGATTTAAAGTTAAAACTTGTTTTGAAAACAAAGGTAATGTCTAATATTAAAATGCTTATAATTTGATTTCTAAGTACCGTAGCTACAAATGGAAGGTAGCTTTAGAAAGAGAAGATTTCAAATATTTTAATGAATAAATAAATAAATAATTCGGTATTTCTCCGAAATTCGAGTTTTTATCGTAGTCAAATACCTTAAATGCAACACAGCATTATTACACATAGCATATATTACATTATACCACAAAAACAATTCAATAAATATAACAACGCTGGCAAAGCAAGCGTTCTTCACAGAAAATACTCATCTGTTTATTTCTCCATGTCCGTCTTCAATCAATCAATCAATTTATATGAATGCAGACCACAAAATAATGAACGTGTAATTTTCAATTTCGTTTTTGAGGTACACAAATTTAATTTATATTTTAAGTTACTTTTCCTTTTTTTTTTCAACATTTTAATCAGCATTGTTCCTTCAATATGGCCGATGATATGATCTTCAGACATCTTACGAATCAACTGTTCCCTTATTATTATGTGAAGTATGGTAAAATACCTTTGAACATTGAATGCCAAGACTTGTTTGTCGAGAGAGGAGCCTTATCCAGGTATTTATTCGAAATTATCGTAAAAACAATTTACGTACTAGAAAATACTGTGGCTTCACCTTGGACGGTATACCTTAATACAAACCACGAATTGATGATACATTCTCCAAAACTTTACGTTAACCACGTCATGAGGATATGCAGGTTGGAAGAACAGTTAGTACAGGACACACATGAAAGATTCGTCAGTGTGTGTGCACTAGTCACAGCAATAGGAATAATTATTTATCGTATAACCCGGAAGAATTTCTATAAACTGACTCCTCTGATTTTGACTGTGTTCTTCGAGAATGTCCTTAAAGAAGATTTCGAAAAACAAGGTGGTTGGGAACATCTCCAACAATACCTCTTGCATCAAGGTTACGCAGACTGGCACGACAAACTCGGAATTTCTGGTTCTGTTGTTGAAGACGCAACGAATCTTCCTGAAGAATTCAGAATCAAAACGAAAGAGCTCATTTCGCGTCGACAGAGAATTAATTCGACCGATATGATATTAGAAGAAATTAATAACAGGCTCAGAACTGTGTATCTAACTCGGGTAGTCATGAAGTCAATCGACGCTTCACTTCAAGAAGAATTGAGTTCGTACACGTTGTGCGTAAGACAATCAATCTCAAATCCTGTTAAAAAACCCATTTCAAATAATTTATACCCTTGGAATACCATTGATTGTAGGATATCCGGAATAACTTCCGAACCAAATTCGATTCCGAACTGTTCTGACGAGGATAAAAGATTCGATGTAAGAGAACAGGAGGATTACCATTGTTTTGTGAATGATCTGGTCAATGTAAAACCTAAGCTGAACAACTAAAATTATAAAAATAAAACTTTGAATTCAAGTTTATCATTAGTTTGCGGCCTCAACGTTCCTTTACAACCTTTGAAACGCACTGTAAAATATTCTATTTCGATTTTTGAAACACTTAATGCAAAATTAGAACGATTGTGATACCTTAGAATTATGACAGATTGACACTAGTGTTTGTAAATGCTTGTATTTAGATGCATATGAAATGATTATTTGATACTTATAAAAGATTTATTTTTTGACATTTTAAGTCGTTTTTTTTTTTTTTTTGCTTCATTCTGTCATTTAATGCTATATCGTCTTAGTTTTTAAATAATTCTTTTAGTAAAAGCGATGCTGATGAATATCCTTCCATATTCTCGATTGTAATATAATTCAGAATTTCAAGTAATATTTCATTAGGAGCAAATATTGAGTCGAAGATTGGAGAGCATCGGTTTGATTGCTTCAAACAAAATTATCAATTTTCATTATATTTATTTCAAATATTGTATCCATTGATTCTAATTATGCGGAAATTACATGTAATTTTTACTACCTATAATCGATATCTCCTTTAAAAATCTCGGGCAATATGAAATGTTTACTAAAAGAAAAGCACTGCTTCTCAAATTAACTTTATTTTTGTCTCTAAAATGCTGAGTGTCCATGAATTATCTACACAACTTTAGACTTTAATTACTTAAAAACTATAATAACTAAGTAACAAAGCAAAAGGCTTTCAAAATGTGAACAAAATAACATATACAAGGGAACAAAACTTTGAGTTATTTTGTCACATGATGAAAGCCATTCGTTATTATCTAGTACATTTTTAAGGTACTAACCCATTTTCTGGACATTTAGTTTTTTTAAACAATTATGTTAAAAAGAACAAAAATTTGATAGTAAATTTTTCACTACAGAATCTATCAACTAGAAAAATACAAATTTTACAGTTTAGCTGCACTGATATCGGTATTTTATCGTCGTAAAGTTAAAAATATGAAAGCATCATGACCCCGAGGCACCCTAGTGATCTTTTTCTTTCCTATGGGGTTTACTGTCTTTGGTAAACACGGGTGATGCGCCCCCGGGTTACCCTAGTGATTCTTCTCTATTTTCGACCCTCCTTGTCAACCATTTTTTTTTTTTAATTTCTTGACTTATAATTTGTAGTTTAATCTTGTTAGCAATGTCTGGCTTTGTGTGCCAGCAAAATTTACATTCATTCACTCACTAACTAGAAATATGAAAATAGCGTCAGATTGAACGGTATATAAAGTTTGGCTATAAATTAAAGAGACTGACTTAATGTAAATCATTTTATTTTGATGTCATACATATATACAGTGGCACAAGCAATTGAGGATACACCTTACTTTTACATGATAAATCCAACTTTCAATCAAAATAACACCTTAACCAGAAGTGCAAACGAATTTTTATTCTTAGACATAACAAAAGGTTTAATTAACAGTAAAAATAAAGAAAAATCAACGACAAAATTCTAAAATAAAACTTTTTAGAGGCATTTCAAATAAACATAAGCAGATTTTTACCTCAAAAAATTGAGGATACACAAATGAAATTTTTGTTTAACTACCACTTGATTTCTTTTTGCTTGCTACTAAAGTTTGGGAAATTTTATCCTAAACTTTTTCAACTGTTATTTGTGTCTTTTGAAGTTGGTTATGAGAATATAAAGCTGTAATTTTAAATGGAAAATGGCTCCTCGGAAAGAGACTAGTATTGATGTCAGAAAATTTATATTAAGGTTATTTAAGAAGGGAAAATCTTATCGTGAAATAGCTGAAATTGTCGGTAGAAGTCACTCATGTGTCCAGAAAATCATTGGGAAATTTAAACGCGATGGATTAATTCAAAATAAGAGTGGAAGAGGAAGGAAAAGTATTCTGAGTGATGTAGCTAAAAGGAAAATTTTAAAAGATATCAAGATTAATCCTAAACTGAGTGCAGTCAAACTAGCTGCAGAAACTTCTCGAATAATCTGCAGAAGTGTAAGTGCTGAAACTGTGAGAAATGTGATTAGACATGCTGGATATAGCAGTCGAGTAGCTAGAAAGAAACCTTTCATAAGCTTACAAAATCAGAAAAAGCGTTTAGAGTTTGCAAAAACTCATCAGTTGAAGACAGAAAACTTTTGGAAGAAAGTTATATTTAGTGATGAAAGTAAATTCAACATTTTTGGAAGCGATGGTCGTCACACCGTTTGGAGAAAGCCGAACACCGCTTTGGATCCAAAAAATTTACGTCCTACAGTTAAACATGGTGGTGGCTCCGTCATGGTTTGGGGTTGTATGGCTGCAAATGGGGTAGGAAATTTAGTTTTTATAGATGGTATAATGGATCATAAGCTTTATATAGACATACTCCGCAACAATCTTAAAGAAAGTGCACAAAAATTGGGTTTAGATGGAAATTTTATATTTCAGCACGACAACGAACCCAAACACACGGCACGTAATGTCAAAATTTGGTGTGTGTTTCATTGTAAACAGCAATTGCACACACCGCCACAGTTTCCTGACATCAATGTCATAGAAAATTTGTGGGCCACACTAGAAACAGCGGTCCAAAAACTCCAGATTAGAAACAAAGCCCATTTAAAGCAAGTGTTACAAGAAGAATGGGATAAAATATCTCCAGATACCACTAAAAAATTGGTCGAATCGGTACCAAGACGTTTGGAGGACATTATAAAAGCCAAAGGACATACAACAAAATACTGATACTGTCTATGCATGTAATATATCGAAAAAATTTCATTGGTGTATCCTTAATTTTTTGAGGTAAAGATCTGCCTATGTTTACTTCAAATATTTGTGAAACTTTTAATTTTAGATATTTTTTTGTTGATTTTCGTTATTTTTACTGTAAATTAACCCTTTTATTACGTGTAAAAGTAAAAATACGTCTTCTATTCTAGTTAATGTGTTATTTTCATTAAAAGTTGGATTTATCAAGTGAAAGTAAGGTGTATCCTCAATTGTTTGAGCCACTGTATTTACCTACTATCCCCTTCAATATACACTCCTCCTCTATTCCTACAAGGCTCCATGCGAATATTCCATTTTTTGAAATAGTGCTGGAAATCTTTTCTGTCAACTTCTTCAAGACGTGTGCCACTCTCTCTTCACCGCCTACTCTTCATCGAACTCAAATCTTGTTCCTTTGAATTCAGATTTCACCTTTGGAAACAGAAGTCGCATAGCGCAAGATCCAGCGAATAAGTGGAAGGGCCTATCACTGGGATGCTGATGTGGCTAGAAACCTCTTGACAGACAATTTGGAATGACTTGTCCTTCCACAATTCGGGTTGTTTTTGGCTTCGTTTAGGAGTCAGTGTGAGTGAATGTAAAGATTATTGGCGCAAGAGCCAGATGTGGCTATGCTGCGCCAAACAAGATTGAACTGTGGACTAAAAATTTAACTGTGGTGAAAAAATTGGGGGAAAAAAAAGGCACAAATTGGTTGACAAGAATGAGGGTCGACAAATAGAAAAAGATCGCTTTTCTGTCCCGGGGGTGCGTCATCGGTGTTTACCAAAGTGCTTCGTTCAGGAAGAACATTAAGGTCGTCGTGTTGATCAATAGTTTGCCCTACAAGAACCCAGTAAAGGTACACAATCTCTTGAATATTGAGAAAAAAAATCATTGCATGCAATTTGGATTTGCTCAGTCGAACTTTTTTTGGCTCTTGGTGAAGATGGGCTGTTCCAGTGTATAAATCGGCTCTTTGTTTCAGGATCGTAAGTAAAAAAAACCACGAATCGTCCCATGTTATTATTCTTTCCAATAAGTTTGGGTCATTTTCAATGGCATTCAAAGTGCTAGTACGAATATTTTTGCTAGCTTCTTGTTGTTCAAACGTGAGAGTATAGTTATAGTTTTGTTTAGTTTTTATTAACGTCGCTCTAGAAGCATCACGAAGGCTATTGGCGATGAACCTCGTAATTTTGAACCACGGTCAAGTGACGAGGAAGACACCTGACTGGCACCCCTTTTCCTAACATCCACACCACACCAACGGGAAGACTTTGGACCCCGACAGATTTAGACCCGTTTGGTGACCGGGGATGACAGAATAGTCTCACTGTAGCTCATGCATGTCGTAAAAGGCGACTAAAATGGGTACCCAGCGTCTGGGGGTATAGCCGGGCACCCTGCCCCTGGGGATTATATCAGGGGACCTCAGGGACTTGCCTTCTACAGGTAAGTATGGGCTTCACGAACCCGAGGTACCCTAGTGATCTTGGGGGCCGCGGTAGCCTAGTGGTCAAGGTCGTGGATAGCGGCTGGCGGTTTTCGTTCAGTCGCGGGTTCGATCCTTTGCTGCCAAAGACCCGCCGTGTAGCCGGGGCTGATGCACGTTAAATCTGTTCGGGGCCCAAAGTCCTCCCGTTGGCGGGGTGTGGATGTTTGGAGAGGGGGGTACCAGCTCAGATGTCGTCCTCGTCACTTGACCGTGGTTCAAAATTACGAGGTCCGTCGCCAATAGCCCTCGTGTTGCTTCTAGTGCGACGTTAATAAAAACTAAACTAAACTAAACCCTAGTGATCTTTCTTTCCCATGGGGTTTACTGTCTTTGGTAAACACGGGTGACGCACTCCCGGGATACCCTAGTGATCCTTCTCTATTTTCGACCCTCCTTCTTGTCAACCACTTATCTATTTTTCAACTTCAAATCTAGACCACAGTTTAATCTTGTTTGGCGCAGCATAGCCACATCTGGCTCTTGCGCCAATAAACTTTACATTCACTCACTCACACCCGACAGATTTAACGTGCATCAGCCCCGACTACACGGCGAGTCTTTGGCAGCCAAGGATCGAACCCAAGACGACTGAACGAAAACCACCGATCACGAATCCGGAACCTTGACCACTAGGTTACCGCGGCCTTCAAACGTGAGAACCATTTTTGCATGTTAAAAATGCTATGTAAAATTTGTCGTTTGGATTCTTTGTCAATTCCTACAGTCTCAACAATCGCACGGACACTTAACCGACGGTCAGATCGAATCAGAGTACTGATTTTTTGCGATATTGTCACCCATTTTTACGTGAAATGTGTGAACCAGGAGTGACTCATCTTCAACGTCTTCTCGGCCAATGTGTTCTTAAGCCACTCAAAAACACGCGATAAACAATGTTCAAATGCGAGAATTTTAGGCAGCTTCTTGGCGCATACATTTTGCATGTTAAAATTGGTTTGTAAAATTTGCCTTACGGATTCTTTGTCAATCCCTACAGTCTCAGCAATCGCATAAATACGTAACTGACGGTCATATCGAATCAGCTTATCAATTTTTTCGATATTGTCATTTGGTTTTGACGTGGAAGGACGACCCGATGACTGGCAAATGTACGTTTTGGTGGGACTAAGACTTTAAGGCATCTCGGAGGTGTTAGATTTACATCAACTGCTGAAAACGTACACAATTTTCGAACTGTAATTCATTGAAATTAAAATAAATTACTTGGATATTTTTATACATGTCTTAAAAAGGAATGAATTTTCTAAGACATGTAAAATAATTAATGTCTTAATAATTAAAATTTCCTTTATTTATTTATTTATTTTCGTATTATAAACCCAAAAATATAAAATGTTCTGTAAGGAAATTTGACTATGTTTTACTGCGCGCAAGATATTTGTACGCAAATAGTTACAATGACTTGCAATAAGTTGATTTATAAAGTCAAATATATTTTCTTTAATGTGAATCTATTAAAAAGAAAATAAAATTTTGGAATATTTTACATTTTAAAATATATTTTATAAACTTTTAAAATTTTTTAAAAAGTAATTATTTTTTTACTTTTTTTAAAAAAATAATAGATTAATATAGGACGCTAAATTTAGGTTCAGTTTAAAGAATGTATTATATTTGTTATACTTACAAAATTTTAAGTGTCTAAGTATAGTAGTTTGAATTTTGAAACTTGCGTATTAAAATCCTCTAGAATAATAAAACTTCCCTTCTGTTTGCTCGGACAACTCTCTATTTTTTTTTTATTATTTATTTTGCTCCAAGAGCCTCAAAAATGATTCTATATCATTTTTTTAAATGTTTGGAACCATTTCCATCCAGTGATAAGCCTACATTTCAAAATTACTTTATGTCAAATTTCTCCTAAGTAATATTAAGTATTTGACGTTGGTCTTTGTAAGATGCACGTTAAATCTGTTCGGGGTCCAAAGTCCTCCCGTTGGCGTGGTGGGGATGTTAGGAGAGGGGGTACCAGCTCAGGTATCGTCCTCGTCACTTGACCGTGGTTTCAAATTACGAGGCTCGTCGCCAATAGCCCTCGTGTTGCTTCTAGTGCGACGTTAATGAGTGAATGAGTGAATGTAAATTTTATTGGCGCAAGAGCCAGATATGGCTATGCTGCGCCAAACAAGATTAAACTGTGGTCTAGACGTGAAGTTAAAAAAAAAAAGATAAGTAATTGACAAGAAGGAGGGTCGAAAATAGAGAAGGATCGCTAGGGTATCCCAGGAGTGCTTCACCCGTATTTACCAAAGACAGTAAACCCTATGGGGAAGAAAAAGATCATTAGGGTGCCTCGGGGTCATGATGCCCGTACTTACCTGAAGAAGGCAAGTCCCTGAGGTCCCCTGATATAATCCCCAGGGGCATGGTGCCCGTCTTCACCTCCAGACGCTGGGTACCCATTTTAATCGCCTCTTACGACATGCATGAGCTACAGTGGGACTATTCTGTCATTCCCGGTCACCACACGGGTCAGTGCGACGTTAATAAAAACTAAACTAAACTAATTGGTCTTTGTAAATGTCAGTTGCCAGGTTTAAGGCAGTCTCTAAAAATTGAAAACCAATCGACTTTAGGCAAAATATCAAGAGTTACAAATACAGACTTTTTTTTTTTGGGTTGTTCATCTTGCCAAGCTTCCCACTAATTCATTATAATGTTTAAAAGGGGCTTGACAGGCGAAATAAACTGAAACGCACGCCAAATTCGAAAATACATGGTCGTGGTATGACAGTTGTTAAAAATTGGAAATTAATTCAAATCTCAATTACCTAAATTCCACACCACTAATGAGGATTTAAGAGACCTAATGCCGCTTCAACATGCAAAAATAAATTACTCCACACGTTTTTTTAGATAGAATCAGGACTCGAATGTATGACTGATTTCCTTTAAGACTTGATAGCCTTGTCCTTAACCACCGAAACACCTCGACCTTAACCCGGATTCAAAAAGCTGCATTTTATTTCATTGGTTTGAAATTAAAGCTCCTCTAGCCTTGAAGGTCAATTAGCGAAGAAAACATTTCGATTTTGAGCCAAGATATGACGAGGACAATCCTGAGAAGATATCTATAGCAGCCATAATTCCCACATCCCGCCACGTGAAGATTGCGAGGCTTAGCTCCACTGGGGAAAAGAGGTCGCGGTAGCCTAGTGATCCTGATCTAGGACTCGAACCCGGCGGTTTCCGTTGAGTCTTGATGCCAATAAACACCTGCCGTGTTGTCGGGAATACTGCGCGTTAAATCTGTCGAAGCTCAAAATCCTCCCTTTGGCGTGGTGTGAAAATTAAGAGAGGGCGGTGTCAGCTCAAGTATCTTCCTTGTCATATGACCGAAGCTCAAAATTACGAAATTCGTCGCCTATAGCCCTCGAGTTGCTTCTGGTGCAACTTTAATGAAACCAATCAATCCACTGACGGGAAAATGACAAATGTCTGAAAGTATCAATTATTAAACAAAACACGAAAAGAAGCAATTCTAAACTTATAATACATCAATAGAACATTTTATTCGTAAAAGAGTTCAAAGCTATAAAATACAAAAGCAGTTTGAAAGCGTAGGAAATTGGTCACACTAAAAACTTCTTTGTGTAAAAACTACCACCTTCTACGAAAATTATTGAGCTTTAAATAACTAGTTTATTTTCAGTAGTGCAGTTGGGGAGAGGAGACGCCTGTATCCAGGCACAGCATCCAGGGGTACCAAATGGATGTTACGAAATCTTCGAATAAAATGTTTTGCATACTTAAATGCACAAAAAGTAAATAAAAAAATATTCACATACTTAGTCCATCAGTCTATGTAGATATCTTTTCCAAGATCATCCACAGCACAGGAAAGATTAGCAACCTCTTTTGAGCGTGGAGCGAGAGGCTGTCTACAGCATACATTTGGAGGAATTAATCGATAAATTTCCTGCAGCAAGACCAGGAAAATCTCTTTGAAGTTTATAATTACATTTAAAGCACATATATACATCAATTTTTTTTTTACTTTATACCAACTTCATTTTCAGGTATTATTATATCCATTGTTATAAGTTTTTGCTATGTTTATTATAATATTTTACAATATAACTATATTTTCGAATTACCCGTTATATACCGTTTTTTTTTACTTCATTCTTTGTAAATTTAACGCAAACTTGTAGACACATCCAAAAAAAGTCATTTAAAAATAAAAAATATTTAAAACTATTTAAAATAAAAAATATATATATAAATAATTTTTTTCTTATATTAATATTTAAATACATTTTTTCAAAAATTTTCTGTCCTTTCCCCATTCCATTTTGGCAAACAAGAGAGGGAGCAAAATCGAAACACGGGCGCAAGATAAACCATAACTACCCCTCAATTACCGTATTGCATCTTGAAAGAGATTCAAGCAGCGAAAGGACATGTTCTACGTTAAGTTTCAAACGATTAAGAACATAACCCGCAGAAGACCCGCCCAAATTCGAGCTTCCTTCAATTATATTGGATTTGCCGAACACACTTTTTATGTTCGAAAGAGGACTTTCTGAGCGTGTGTCATCAGCTAATGCACAAGCGTCAGACCTGTCATTTCCCCCAGAAACTTTAGAACTACGAGCAAGCTTTTCCATATTCGAGTCCGATAAAGGATTCGAAATTGATTCTTGAAGAATTGAAGTTGATGGTACAGCGTTGAACTTGGATGGATTTATTTCAGTCCACAGAGAATCATCTATTGATGAAACCACTTCCACAATCAAGTTCGAAATTACAGAATTGTTGGTCTCTTCCTCTATAATGGGAAGCGGCAAATATAAATGTTTTCGCCGGGAAGCAAATTCCATCATTTTTGTGTCTATTTCCTCCAGAACATCCTTGTTCTTTTCATTCATTAAAGTAGTGATCGTCTCGTAGTACTCCACATAGTCTCGACTCAAGAGATATTTTTCGAGGCTTTTCCAACCGCCTCTCTTCTTGAAATCCTCCCTCAAAACCTTCTCGAAGAATGCAGTCAATATTCGGGGAGTTAGTTTATAAAATTTTTTGCCGGTAGCGTTATAAATGTTTATTCCAATTCCAGTTACTAAAGCGCATATATTAATGAATCTTTCGTGGATGTTGTTTATGACTAGCTTTTTATTAAAGCAGAACATCATGATACGGGAAACGTATATTTCTAAAGACATTGTCTTGAGTAAGTCGTATTTTGTTACATATTCCAACCACGAACCGACAACGAAATCTTCCAGCCCATATATAGCTTTTGTAATAACATCAAACAAATTTTCTGTTAAATCTCCTTTAGCGACAAATGATTCAACCCAATCAAAGTCCACGGCCATCTTCTTATATTTCGCATAATAGTAAGGAAACAGATGTTGCATGAGATGTTGAAAGAGCATATCATTCGACATAGTAAGCAAAAGCACGATTTCTAAGGTAATACAGAAAATAAAGTTCGATAGATGTACAAATTCTTATAAATGAATTTGGCCAATCCTTAAGAATAAATTTGAGTCTCGTACGCGAAGTTGAAATTAAAGAGTTCTCGGAAACGCGATTATTGGTTTGAAAGTCTGATGAAGTCGAAAAACTGGTGTTTTAATTTGATTTGAAAATGTTTCATAACGTCGTATTGGTAGGTTAGTGGTCACAGTTGTGAATTTGCGGCCGGCGTTTCTTGGTAGAATTGTAGGTTCGAGTCCTAATGCCACTAAAGACACACCGTATAGCAAGGTTAATGAGGATTCTGGTTAAATGAGTCACAGCTAAAAGTTCTTGCACCGAGATGGAGTTCCAAATTAGGAGAGGCAGCGGTAGCCTAGTCGTCGTGGTTTCGGATTCGTGGCCGGTGGTTTTCGTTCAGTCGTGTTTAGTTTAGTTTAGTTTTTATTAACGTCGCACTAGAAGCAACACGAGGGCTATTGGCGACGGACCTCGTAATTTTGAACCACGGTCAAGTGACGAGGACGACACCTGAGCTGGCACCCCCCTCTCCTAACATCCACACCACGCCAATGGGAGGACTTTGGGCCCCGAACAGATTTAACGTGCATCAGCCCCGGCTACACGGCGGGTCTTTGGTGGCCAAGGATCGAACCCGCGACTGAACGAAAACCGCCAGCCGCTATCCACGACCTTGACCACTAGGCTACCGCGGCCCCTTCGTTCAGTCGTGACCTTAGCCGCCAAAGATGTAGCCGGGACTGATGCACGTTAAATCTGTCGGGGCCCAAAGTCCTCCCGTTGATGTGATGTGAAAGTTAGGAGAGATGGTGCCAACTCAGGTGTCGTCTTCGTCACTTGAACGAGGCTCAAAATTACGAGGTCCGTCGCCAATAGTCCTCATGTTGCTTCTAGTGCTACGTTAATAAAACCAAACCATCCAAATCAGGAGAGTAGTTTCAGCTCTAGTGTCGTTCCCGAAACCTACCGTTTTTGCAATACCTCTATTGGCTTGGTGTGCAAATTTTGAGAGGAAAGTGTCGGTTTATGTGTCACCCTCGTCATCTAACGTGATTTGAAAATTACGAATCGTGTCTCAAATTTTTTGGTTTGGTTTTATTGACGTCGAACTAGAAGTAACACGAGGGTTATTCGAGACGGACCTCGTAATTTTGAACCTCGATCGAGTGATGAGCACGACACCTGACCGTCTCCTTAATTTTCACGACAATGGGAGGACTTTGGGTCCTGACAAATTTAATGTGTATCAGCCCCGCCTACACGGCGGGTCTTTAGCGGCCAAGGCTCTAACCCGCGACTGAACGAAAACGGACGGCTGCGAATCCACGATCAAGACCACATCCAGTCGCCAATAGTCCTTAATAGTTACTTTTCAGTGGGACGTTAATAAGCAGTTAAACAATCTGGAATCAATGCGAGGGATGTTGGCGACGAAATCGGGAATTTTGAACATCGGTCAAGTGACGAGGACGACATTTGAGCCGGCATCTCGCTCTCTAAGCTTTCACACCTCACCAAGAGGAGCACTTGGGACCTCAATGAGGTTAAACGTGCAACATCCTGACTACACTGTAGATATTTTGGGACATCAAGGCTCCAACCAACGACTCGACAAAGCAACACCAGCCAGAATTCGCAACCGTGACCCCCGTATTGATTTCAAGTGTCACGCTAATAAACAATCAACAACGTCGTGTTTAAAAAGAGAACGAGGGTTATTTGTGATGAACCTCTCAATTTTGAGCCATCATCATGCGACGAAGACGACACCTGAACTGGCATCACACTCTCCTAACTTCTACACCCCGTCAATGGAAGAAGTTTCAGCCCCCATAGATTTAACGTACTACACGGTGAGTCTTTAGTGGCATCAAGGCTCGAAACCACGACTTGGCGAAAATTGCCGGTTGCGAATCCACGACCACAACCCCCTAGGCTACCGCGCCACTGGTCAAGTGACGAGGACGACTCACGAGCTGGCATACACCTCTAACTTCTACACCATGCCAACGGGAATACTTGGGACTTTGACAGATTTAAGTCGCATCAGTCCCACTACGCGGAGGTTTGGCGGCCTGTGGTTTTCTGACCCCGAGGAAGGGGAGAGAGTTGTTGACCTTGAGGCGACAGCGTTGTTTCGAACTCTGGTCCAATGGGTCCTAAGGAAAGTTGACGGGTCGCTTTTTGTCATGTCTTAACCGACTAGGCTAAAGGGAACGCCTATTCAGGCTTAGTAAGGCATTTTAACTTCTGGAGCTGATGTAAAAGAGAGTTTACTAAGAGTTTATCCTGAGTTTATTCATGATGGTAAACCCGAGCATCTCGGGTTCGCGATACTCGTATTTAAAGGTAAAGCCTTGAGGACCGGATTTAATTGAAAACAAACCAATTCAAGTACAGCGTTAATTCAAGAGTTTCCTGGACATATTGTTGATAAATCAGAACCATTTAATTATGACTTCTTGTATCTGTTATGAAACTGAAATAACGAGCGAGCAGCCAAGTATAAAGTTTCCAAAAATTCATTAAATTACATTAATGTTACCACAACAGAAATGAAGCGATTTTTTTAGCGATTTTTTAGGCATTTTAATGTATGCGACTTCTGTGAAGTACTGTTGCACAAAGGAAGCAGTTTCATCTTCTACCATACTGAAAAACTATACGAATACTACTCGAGTAAAACTCCTGAAAAAACTCAATAATATGTAAGTTACAAAAGTAATTATCGCCGTTTCAATACAGATACGTTGAAGTTTAGTTTAGTTTTTATTAACGTCGCACTAGAAGCAACACGAGGGCTATTGGCGACGGACCTCGTAATTTTGAACCACGGTCAAGTGACAGATACGTTGAAGTATTTTTTTTACATAACTAAAACATCCCCGAATTCTACGAGAGTTAAGAAAAGTTGCTCAATGCGAGAATTAAATATCCTTACATATATACAGTGACTCAATAAAGAAGTCGGACACATTGTTATTGCATTTAATCGCCTAAAATAAATACAAAAATATAAAGTATAATTTTTCTTATTTATATATTTTATTAAAATGAGCTCTCTACTAATGTTTTTTTTTCCCTAAAAAATAAAGTGTGATTTCAGTTTAAAAAACAAAAAGGTAAAAGAAATTTAAACAAAATCAGCCAAAAAAGAACTCGGACCGATGATGACATAGTCTTCTTTATCGGCAGTTCAGAGTCCGATTTCCCACCTTGGCATTATTTGTCGATTTCAAATTTTGAATTTCACTTTTGAAGCTATATTTTTGTTCATTGTTGTGAGTATAGTGAAATTAGAAGATTTAAATGGGCGGGAGTGACTGTGGGGGTCTTATGGTGCAAGAGCCAAAGTAGGCCATACTGCGCCAAACAAGGTAAATCTGTGATCTAAACGTTAATTTTTTAGTGTTTGTTAACGTCGCACTAGAAGCAACACTAGGTCTATTGGTGACGGACCTCGTAATTTTGAACCACGGTCAAGTGACGAGGACGACACTTGAGCTGGCTCCCCCCTCTTAACTTCCACACCACGCCAACGGGAAACTTTGGGTCCCGACAGATTTAACGTGCATCAGCCCCGGCTACACGGTGGGTCATTAGTGTCATCAAGGCTTGAACCCACGACTCAGTGAAAACTACCAGTCGCAAGTCCGATGCCTTAACCAATAGGCTGGGAGTGAATGTAAAATTTACTGGCGCAAGAGCCATGTATGACTAAGCTGCGCCAAACAAGATTTAACTGTGGTCTAGACGTGAAGAAATGACAAAAATTGGTTGACAAGGAGCGTCGAAAATAGAGAAGGATTTCTAGGATAACTCGAAGTTGCGTCACCCGTGTTTACTGAAGACAGTAAACCCCATAGGAAGGAAAAAGATAACTAGGGTGCTTCGGGGTCATGATGCCTATACTTGCCTAAAGAAGGCAAGTTCCTGTTATAATTCCCAGGGACAGGTGCCCAACTATATCCCCCCCCTCAGACCCTGGGTACTCATTTTAGTCACCTCTTACAGCATGCATGAGCTACAGTGGGACTATTCTGTCATTCCCGGTCACCACACGGGTCTAACCACTACGCCATACTTTATATAGGATTGGAATTCATCCATTTGATGTCCGAGTGAAAAGTATGGAGGTGTTAAACAAAGGACTCGTTATCGATAGAGAAAGGAAGCCATCCAAATATCAAGAAAATACCGGAGAAAGAAAAAAAAAAGCAAAAAGTTAAACTAGAAAATTCTTACGAGATAGAAGTGGATAATTGTTCATACAAAGCATAGATTTATTAATTCATCAGCCATAATTGTATCAATGAAATCTTTAAATGAGATTCTCAAAACGGGGATTTGTCAAGTTTGTGTTCATTTTCTTCAACGCCAATGAAACGCAAGAATAGACATTTATATTATGTTATATTGCATACTTTAATGCGGGATTTGATGGGGTTTTTTTTTGAGATTTATTTTAAGCACTAAAACTGAACAAAAAATACTAATTTGAAATCAATTTTCATTAAATAATTATTTTCCTATGTTACCGAAGAAAATGTCGAGTTAATGTATGCAAGATACGTCATTCTCACTTCCATAAAAATTCCATAATCCCACTCAGCACCGTTTCCGAGAAAAAGATAAAGTTGAATTTAACATGAGAGAGATAGGGCTGTCACCTCAAGAACTTGAATGTAATAAAGACATTTCTCTCGCACTTAATTAGGTTTAGTTTTTATTAACGTCGCACTAGAAGCAACACGAGGGCTACTGGCGACGGACCTCGAAATTTTGAACCACGGTCAAGTGACAAGGATGACACCCGAGCTGGCACCCCCCTCTCCTAACATCCACACCACGCCAACTGGAGGACTTTGGGCCCCGGACAGATTTAACGTGCATCAGCCCCGGCTACACGGCGGGTCTTTAGAGGCCAAGGCGCACTTAATAAGCACTTCAGAGCTTACAGATGTGTACATAGTATAAAGTTTAATACGATAGCTCTTAAAACATGCTTTAACGACGCGATATTTTTTATATTCCAATGCCTGCCAGTTTCCTTCGTTGTCGAAAATTGATAGTTTTACAAACACGACCCATTTGAATTACAAGAAAAGAAATCCATCAACTATATATCATTGAAACAGCGTTTATTTGCAGGAGTAAAACAAGAATACATAAAAACAATTTAAAAACTGCTCTCGTTAATAATTGGAAAACATCCTTTGTAAAAACCACCACAGTCTACAAAAATGATCGAACTTTGAATGTCCAATTTCCCTTATTCTTTACTTTACAACAGAATCGAGCAGCGAAGTACAGTATTCCAAATCGGATTTCAAGCGTCTTAACCCGATAACTAAGCGCTTCATATTACTGTCTGGTGACTCACCCAGATTCGAACTTCCCGTTTGGCGGAACATTCTTTTTAAATTCAAAAGATGAACTTGCAAGAGATGGTCATAAGCGAAGGTATCCAAGTCTTCCAATTCAGCGGAGTGACTTGGTTGAAACGTGGGAGTCTTGTTTATTTTCAGGTTAGCGAAAGCGCTCGTAATAAATCCTTGACTAACGGAAGAGAGTGCAGCCGCGTCGATTGCTGGCGACATTAATTCAGTTAAAAGCGAAGCTTCTATGGACGAAACCACCTCTTTAGTCAAATACCTGATTTTAGGATTGTCTATCCCTCCCGCTATACGATCGATACTACAAGAACACAAATGTTCTCGTTTCTCAACTAATTCAACCGTTTGCTGCTGCAGCTGTTCAGGAACGTTCTTGCCGTCATAGCTTCGCAATAAAATTGACATGTCGTATTCTTGTGCGTAGTTTTGTCGCAGGAGACACTTCTCGATACGCTTCCACATTTGTCGCTTCTTGACATCTTCTTTCAAGACGTGCTCGAAAAATACAGTTAATATTAGAGGAGTCAGTTTATAAAAACTCTTACTGGATGTGTGAAAAGAACATATTCCTAATACAGTAGCCAATGAGCATACTGAAACGAGCCTTTCATATACGTCTTTTGCGGCCAATTGTGTCACATAACACAATAAAACAACGTGAGCAACATATTGTTCAGCAGATTCTACCATTGAGTCCCGGTGCGTATTAACATAACCCATCCACGCAGCCAACAGAAAACCCTCGAGTGTAAAAATAGATTTAACGATAATTTTAAATGATTCCTCTGTCAAGTCGCCTTTCGCAACAAATGGTTCGGAGGGACCTGAGTCCTCCAGATACTTATGTTTAACATAATAATATGGGAACAGCTGACGCAAAAAATGTTTAAAAATTTCACTATCCGACATCGTCAGCAAATTTCAGCTCCAAATACAGCGCAGAGAAACTCATAGATTCTTTTTTCCCAATCATACGTATTTATAAGAAACACCAGGGATTTTCAATCCTCTACACAAAAGCGTGCTTTGCCTGCGTTGTTCTCAAATTATTGTCGATCGGTTGGTTGGTTTTATTAACGTCGCTCTAGAAGCAACACGATGGATATTGGCGACAGACCTCGTAATTTTGAACCACGGTCAAGTGACGAGGACGCCACCCGAGCTGATTCCAATCTCCTAAATTCCCCACCACATCAACGGAAGGACTTTGATCCACGACAAATTTAACGTACATCAGCTCCGGCTTCAGGGCGGGTCCTTCGTGGCATCATGGTTCGAACCTACGACTCGACAAAAAACACAGGCCGCGAGTTCGCTACCATGACCACTAGGCCACTGCGTCAACAATTATTGTCGGATTATTTTGACCAACTAGAAGACGGTGAGTAAACGAGCCCATGACGCAGAACCAAATCTGGATGAGCTGCGCCAAAATTTTTTAAAGCGTAATCAAAACAGAAAAATGGAAGAAAAAGGTATTTGATTGTTTGTTAACATGGCAACCACACAGAAGCAACTCGAGAACTTTTGGTGAACGGATCTCGTAATTTGGAACCTGGATCAAGTGACCAGGACGACACCCGAGCTCGCACCAACTTCTCCAAACATACACACCATGCAAACGGGACGACAGGGGGATCTCGACAGGTTTAATGTGCATCAGCCTTATTACAGGGCGGAGCTTTTGTGGCATCAGGATTCGAACCCACGACTCGACAAAACTCGCTGACCATGAGTCTACGATCATGAGCACTAGGCTGCTACGGACGCATATTTAACTAAAATCTTTTCATTCTAAATAACATGGTCAACGCAGTCTCGCTGCGGGATATTTTTGCCGAGTCGTGGGGTCGAGCCCTGATGTCACGAAGACACGACGTTCAGCCGGGGATGATGCACGTTATATCTATTGAGGCTCAAAGTCCCTCCATGGCGTGGTGTAGAAACAAGGAGAGAGAGGTGCCAACATAGGTTGTCATCCTCGTCACTTGACTGAGGTCTATCGAGTGTCAGCATTCGCTGTTGTTTGGAAGTAGTAACGTCAATGGAATGCAGATTGATATGCATCCCAAAAGAGAGAGAGAGAGAGAGAAAATGAAAAACGAAAAGCACAAAAACTACTAAGTCACACTCTGTAAACACATGGCCTGCTGTGCACGCCAGGGAACAGGAAAGGATCACGCGCCTCGGAAAAGTCATGATGATGTCTGTACTTACCTAAAGAAGGTTTGACTCTCAGGTTACAGAAAGTTAGTGCTTCTACTTAATTATCGAAACAGTTTACTCTTCACCAACACCGCCAGAAGTTAAAACGCCTTAATAACTTGCCCGAGAGAGACGTCTTTCTTAGCCTAGATGGTAAAGGCGCAACAAAAAGACACCGATCAACTCTTCTTCGGGCCCAGGGTTCGAAACGCCACCTGTACTCCAAAGACAACTCTCTATTCTTCCACGGGAGCGAAAAATCACAAAACGCCGAAGTGGTGACTCAGGACTTGAACAATAGAGGGGAGCACAGCCAAAAACTACTGGTTACATATGCCCCCGTTGCAAAACATTTGCCTCTGTGCGTCTAAGACGAGCGCACATAAATCACAACTAGTGATATTCCGGCTACGATGCATGTGTCAGAGTGTTACGAAACTTGAAGAACTTAAAATTGAATGGCGCAAGAGTCAAATATCATTCGCCACGCACACTGAAATCCTCAGCACCTTCTGTTGCCAAACTTGATGTATGAGGGAGCCAGGGTGCCGGCGCCTGATGGGGAGAAAAAAGATTTTTTTTTGTTTCTGTTGGCAGCAGTCGAAAGTTTTGTAATAAAATGTTGCTTTGTAATGAAAGTTCTGCGGCGGAATGTAAATTCTGACAAGTATTATGTGTGTGCGTGATTTATTAAAATATGAAAAAGACATTCTTCTCATCATTTTCTAACTTTGAATTTGTTTGGTCGATTGGATTGAAATAGTGAAATACAGGAAGAGAGACCCCCACTCAACTCGAGAAAATCGATGATGTCAAATGAAATCTGCTCCAAAACTATACTCAATTCAACTAGAAGAGGATTGCAGTAGTGGCTGAAAAAGCGATCTACTCACATTAAATCTGTCTAGGCTCCAAACCTCGCAATGACGTGACGGGGACGATTGGAGAGGGAGGTCCCAGCTCATGTATCGACCTCGTCACTTGATCGACACATACGAAGATCGGTTGGTTTTATGAACGCAACACGAGAGTTATTGGCAACAGACCTCATGATTTTGAGCCTCAGACAGTAGACGAAGGCGACACTTGAGCTGGCACCTCCCTCTCCAAACTTCCATACTACTCCAACGGTAGAACTTTGAGCCACGACAGATTTTACGTGCATCAGCCCCGGCTATACGGTTCTTTGCAGCTTGGGATCGAACCCGTGACTGAACGAAAAACGCCGGTCACGAATTCAAAACCATGACCACAAGGCTACTGCGGCCACGATATTCCACCTTGGATTTATTTGTCGATTTAAAATTTTGAATTTCGCGCTTTAAACTAGATTTTTATTCATTGTTGAGAATTTAGTAAAATTAGAAGTTTAAAATGAGAAGGCAAAACGGACAGACGTCAATAGAGGTCAGAAAACTCGTTTTAAAGAATGATAAAAAAAAGAAAAGAAAATCGATTCGAAAAATCAGCAAAGTTGTAAATATATCTCATTCTACAGTTTTTGATATAAACAGCTCAAAATTTCAAAATGAATTGAAAATAAGCACAAATCTGGAAGACCAAAGCGTTTTTCAACAAAGAGGAGCGATGGATTGTAAGACAATGCCATTTAAATCCTAAACGTAGGGTACCTAAGCTAACCAATGAAGTGTCACAATATCTTCAATAATTCGAGATAAAAACCAACGTTTTTATATGGTGGCAAAGTTTATTAAAAAAATATTGAAATATTAGTTAAAACTGGTCGCAAATATCTAAATATTGCATTGTTAGGCAAATAAGAACGGTTCCCAAAATTTCAGAGCTCTAGCTTGATGGGAAGTTGGTTAAATTAAGAATAGACAATTTGATGACACACAGATACACACTCGCACACACACACCAAGTGAAATTCAGAAAAACGTTTTAAATAATTCGATATAAAAACCAACGTTTTTATATGGTGGCAAAGTTTATTAGAGAAAATTATTGAAATATTAGTTAAAACTGTTAGTTATTTTTAACTTTAAAATTTACTTAAAAAGAGACATTTGTGAGAGTATTAAAAAATTCATAATACTCATAAAATCAAAACATGCATTTGAAAGTTTGTAAGTCATTCTATTAAAAAAAGAATGGGAACCAGAATTCAGAAAAAATTATTGTGATAAGACATGGCGCCAAATATTGGAAACCTTCTTTCTTGCGAATGATTACTGTCTAAAAGTCAGCAACCCTTACTATCTCGGAGATAGTAAAGGGGAGATAGTATCTCCCCTTTGTGAGTACAATAGTTTTACGAGGCCTCATGTGGTGTGGGGAGTGCCCGGTGTTCCCAGAGGGGGAAAGAAATTTTTCTCTCAATCCTAAAAGCGCCGAGAGGAAAGAATATTTTGACTTGTTAAAATTATTGAAATATTAGTTAAAACTTGTCGCAAACGTCTAAATATTGCATTGTTAGACGAGTACGAACGATTCTCAAAATTTCAAAGCTCTAGCTTGATGGGAAATTGGTTAAATTAACGATCGAAAATTTGATGACACACACACTCACACACCAAGTGAAATTCAGAAAAACGTTGTAAAAACTGTTAATCCAGAAGCAATAAGACTGATTTTGCGTAGAAACAATTTACACGGAAGAGTGGCATCTGATAAGCCATTTATAAGCAAATGCTACTGATTGAAAATAATGAAGTTTGCGGGAATTTATAAACATTAAGACTTTATTTTGGAAAACGGTTTTGTTTTCTGATGAAAGCCATTTTAATTTGTTTCGCTCAGATGGTCATTGTTATGTACGGCGAAAACCAAATCAAGAGCAAAATTTATGAGCTACTGGTAAAGCATGGTGGCGATTCTATTATGGTTTGGGGCTACATGTCCGCCAGTGGTCCAGGAAAACTTCACATAATTGATGGTACAATAGACCGAACAAGGTATTTAACTATTATGAAGGAATGTGTGCTACAAACCCCAGAGCAATTGGGGATTAAGGAAGTTTTCGGTTATTATCAAGGCAATGATCCAAAACATACAGCATCCATTGTGCGCATATGGCTTTTGTACAAAAGCCCGCATGTGTTAAAAACACCTCCACAATCACCTGACCTAAATGTGATTGAAATCTTATGAGTATATTTGGAAAATAAATTTAAAGAAACATACCATAAAGACAAAAATTGACTTGGAAAATTTGGTCTAAAATTGATCCAATTTTCTGTATAAAACTTGTGAAGTCAATGCCTGAAAGACTGACAGCCCTAATAAGACATAAAGGATTGCCGACAAAATACTGAATCCTATTAAATTCCTTATATTTTTTTTAATTCTAAGTGTCCGAGTTCTTTTTTTGGATTTATTTTGTGTATATATATTTAGTCAATATGTATTTTCAATAAATGAAATTACTTTTGCAATTCTTTTTATCATGCTAAGTGTAGATAAAACTTATCGTGATTTTCCATTATGTTTGGTTTTTTTATACTATGTATTTGTAAGTAGCCAAATATGGGCTGCACTGTGATAAAATCAGTGTTCTTTATTAAGCCACTGTATATATATATATGTGTGTGTGTGTGTGTGTGTCAGAGAGAGAGAAATTCGATTTATCCCCCTTTTTAAATTTTGTCTCTTAACGCCAGTTAAGAATTTCATGATTAAAATCACTACTTTCACTTCTTGAGTCGCAAGGGGATACGACTTATCCTTCCAAGCCCCAATAAAAAAAATAAAGAGCATTCTATAGAAAATTAAGGGAAACTATAATTTATTCAATTAATTATGACCGTACGAAACGTAATTTAAAAAACAGTCCTGCAGTTACAACACAATTCTAATGCTAAATTTTTGGCTGTCAAAATGCATTAAACAGTCAATCTGTGGACTGGAACTATTTATACTTCTGGGTCAAATATATTAGGCTTGCTGCTGCAGATAGATGAGTTTAGTTTACTTTAGTTTTTATTAACGTCGCACTGGAAGCAACACGAGGGATATTGGAGACGGACCTCGTAATTTTGAACCACGGTCAAGTGACGAGGACGACACCTGAGCTGGTACCCCACTCTCCGAACTTCCATCCAACGGCCGGACTTTGGGCCCGACAGATTTAACGTGCATCAGCTCCGACTACATGGTAGGTCTTTGACAGCCAAAGATCGAACCCGTGATTGAAAGAAAACCGCCAGTCACGAATCCGAAATCATGACCACTAGGCTACTGCGGCCACACAGACAGATGAACTGCTGCTATTTCGCATGACACCCGCATCGCATTCCCTCCCCTCTTCTAGTAATGGACACCCTCACTCTTCAGTGGGTTTGCTGGTTTAGATGCACATTGCGTATCGCCCACTACGCTAGATGGTCCGCGTGCTTTTTAGAATGAGCGCAATTGTTTCTAAACAAGAATATGGAAGAAGAGTTATGGCGACAGTTGAGTCAACATTCCGATATTTCCAAAGTAATGGGACACGGTATGAATGACTCATTGAGGAAAATTCTTTGGTAGTTTTACATACAATAAAAGTTTAAAGTTTAAATTTTTGTTCAGAGCACACGGCTCTGCAAGTCGACGCAGAACGAGTCTCATGCGACCAGCGGGTTTCCTCCAGGTCTGATCCAGACGTTTGAAACAAAAAAGAAATTGGTTGACAAGGAAGAAAGCCGCGAATAAAGATGACGATAGAGAAGTTTTATTGGCGCAAGAGCCAGATGTGGCCATACTGCGATAAACAAAGTAAATCTGATCTAGATGTTAAAATGAAAACAAATTGATCGACAAGAAGGGTCAAGTGAGAAAGTAAAGTTTATTGGCACAAGAGCCAGATATGACTATGCTGCTCCAAACAAGAATTGTGTTCTAGACGAGAAGAAATTGAGGAAAAGACAAATTGGTCGACTAGAAGGAGGGTCGAAAATAGAGAAGGATCGCTAGGGTACCCCGAGGACGCGTCAACCTTGTTTACCAAAGACAGTTAACCCCATGGGAAAGAAAAAAGATCACCAAGGTGCCTCGGGGTCATGATGCCCGTGCTTACCTGAAGAAGGCAAATCTTGAAGTCACCTGATATAATCCTCAGGGGCAGGGTGCCCGGTTATACCCCCAGACGCTGGGTACCCATTTTAGTCGCCTCTTACGACATGCATGAGCTACAGTGGGACTATTCTGTCATTCCCGCCTTAAATAAAGAAGGATCGATAGGGCATACAGGGAATTAGTCGAGTTTTTATTAACGTCGCACTAAATGAAACACGAGGGCTATTGGCGACGGACCTCGGTCAAGTGACGAGGACGACACCCGAGCTGGGACCCCTCTCCTAACATCCAAACCACGCCAACGTTAGGATTTTGGGTCCCGAACAGATTTAAAGAGCGTCAGCCTCGGCTATACGACGAGTCTTTGGCGGCCAAGGAGCGAACCCGCGACTGAACGAAAACCGCCAGCCGCTATCCACGACCTTGGCCACTAGGCTATCGCGGCCATGCATCAGGACTCGACGAAAATAGCCGGCTGCGAGTCTGCGACTATGACCACTAGGGACACTTGCCAAGAAAGAGGCTTGAAATACAAAAGGATCGGTATTGTATAGTCTTGTTTACCGGAGTAAGATTATTAAGGTGCCTTTTGGCTATAATTACCGAATTAACCTATAGAATTTAAACTCCCGGGGCAAAACTTTTCTAAGAATTAGAACTTTGTTTCTTTGCGCGAATTACATAATATATTAAGATCAGAACAGGAAAAATATTTATTGGGTTTTAGTTTAGTTTTTATTAACGTCGCACTAGAAGCAACACGAGGGCTATTGGCGACGGACCTCGTAATTTTGAACCACGGTCAAGTGACGAGGACGACACCCGAGATGGCACCCCCTCTCCTAACATCCACACCACGCCAACGGGAGGACTTTGGACCCCGAACAGATTTAACGTGCATCAGCCCCGGCTACACGGCGGGTCTTTGGCGGCCAAGGATCGAACCCGCGACTGAACGAAAACCGCCGGTCGCTAGTCTACGACCTTGACCACTAGGCTACCGCGGCCCCTTTGGTGGCCAAGGATCGAACCCACGACTGAACGAAAACCGTCGGTCGCTAGTCCACGACCTTGACCACTAGGCTACCGCGGCCCAATATTTATTGGGATATTCCACGAAAGTTAGAGACTAGAGAAAATTCTTTTTATATTCACTTAAAATTTTATGAACATAAAAACACATCATTTAAGATATTGAAACCTTAATTAGTTTAATAATTAGAAACATTAATAGTTTTAATGTAATATTCTCCTATAATTACAATTCAAATTCATTAAAACCAGGCAATCGCTTTAAAATAAGTCACTTTAAAATATATTCCGCATGTTGAATTCAATTTATAGAAAAAATACGAAATCCTGCAATTAAATGTCAAAAAAGGCATTTTAATTTGTCTTAAAAAGTTATACCACAGCTACATAATAATTAGTACAAAAGATTTAATATCTATTTGTTAAAAAGCAGTGATAACGTCAGAGTAATCTATGCAATCACAGCGATTGCATCAAGTAAATTCAGAGTTTATAAATGCACTTCTACAGCATCGCTGCAAATGCCAAGCAGAATAAAAATACCGAGAAGAAACCACACATTGAACTATCGCAAGTCACATTATGGAAAAGTACAAAATTTTCTTCGTTTGAAACTAACATTCTTCAAGAGTTAAAAGTAATCATTTTCTTATTGACGAAATTAAGAAGTTCTAAAGAATGTTCTACTTGCAATTGCAAACGGTCCAAACCAAAAAGTAAAGAACTAGTTACATATTTTACAGACTCCTCGAAAGTTGGACTTTCGGCTTCAGAATCTCCTTCACCAAATCCCGGAATTTGTCCTCCAACAGCACCCAGTTCCGATAGAGGTTTCGATGCGCCATCCCGACTTGAAGTTGAGGGTTTTTTCTCCATCGTGACTGAAAATATCTCTGTTACGATAGAGGCTTCTATGGTGGCAACCACTTGTCGAGTTAAATCATGGGTCACTTGATCATTTGTATATTTTTCCATATCAATACCGCTTGAAAAAATAGTTTTTCGTTTCATGTCGAACGAAAACAATATTTTCTTCAATTCAGGCGTTAAATCTTCGTTACTGTTGCTAGCTAGGTAAACTTGCAACGCATCGTAAAACTGTGTATAATTCTGAGCAGCGAGGTATTTTTCGAGTCGCTTCCAGCCCCCATACTTCTTGAAGTCGCGTTTCAAATTATTTTCGTAGTACACGGTCACAATGTATCGAGACAACATGAAGAACCTCTTTTTCGTGAGACCGTGCATACGTACTCCTATGGCATTGACCACACAGAACAGGTTAATGAATTTTTCATTTATATTCGAAGCTATTCCTTCTTCGACTTGGCAAAATCTCATTAATTGCCGGCAGTAGATTTCTGGATCCAATGTCACTTTCCGAAGAAGTGATGTTAGAACCGACATCCAAGGTTCAGCACAAGATTGTTCCAACACGCACATCGTTTTAGACATCATATTAAATAAATCTATAGATAAGTCTCCTTTTGGCTCAATGGAACACCATCCATCAAGTTTTAGAGTAATGCCTCTAATTCCATTATATAAAGGGAACAGATGGTCTACTAAATATTGGAAGTCTTCATCACTAGACATCGTAAAGCAAAGTAAAGTAAAGTAAAGTAAAATTCCAAACTTGACTCTGAAAACACTAGAAGGCTAATATATATTGCTTCAACAGTTAACGTCTATAAAAAAAAAATATGAAATTTTTGTTCATGATTCTTAGACATGCGTATTTAAAGGAAAAAAAATAATAACTTTTTTTTTAATTCCATGATAACAGCGTGCTTTACTAGCGTTACCATTGTTTATGTGTATGTGTTGTACACATTCCATGAATTGCAGTTTTTGAAAGAAAGGTTCTCAGAAATATTCTCGGTGGCATCCCAGAAAATGACCCTTGGTGAAGAAGTTTTTATTCTGAAATTTATAGAATTTTTGAAGAATTTTATATCCTAAAATGTAAAATGTAAATGCCGGGGCAGTGAGTACTGGGGTTCTCTAGTGGCGTCGGGGATGATGCACGTTAAATCTGTCGAAGTTTATGTCTTAAGGGGTGGTTTGGAAGTTAGGAGAAGGGGTGCCAGCTAAGGTGTTGTTCTCGTCACATGATCGAGACGCAAAATCACGAGGTCTGTCACCAATAAACCTCGTGTTGCTTCTACTGCGACGTTAGTAAAACCGAACGAAGCTGTGGAAAAGGAATTTAACGTGATTGGGGAGAGAAAGTGGTAGACTATGGCAGGTCATCTTGGAGGAATCTTCAAGAGGAGGTCCACCCTGTGTTGTTGATTAAAACACGATGATATATTCCATGAATATGCTGATGCAAGTTGAAGTCTGTGGTTTTAATTTAAATGTAAATTATACCAGAATACCTTTCAAGAGATTGATTGATTGATCGGTTTTATTAGCGTCGCACCAGAAGCAACACGAGGACTATTAGTGACGCACCTCGTCATTTTCAACCTCGGTCAAGTAATAAGGGCGACACCAGGGCTTCCACTTCTCTCTACAGACTTCCACGTCATATTAGTGATTTGGAACCTCGACCAAATTTAAAGTGCATCTGCCCCTCTACACGTCAGATGTATAGTGGCTTCAGGGACTTGAACCCACGACTCGACGAAAACTACGTCAGCCGCGAGTCAGCGACTATGACCACTAGGCTGCAGTTGCCTTATTTTGCATGGGATGCATTGAAAAATAATTTAATGGTCCTCTCTTAGCAAATTTGCAAGAAATTTGTGCTCAAGCGTAACCTATGGAAAAGGTGACTCAAAAATTTAAGCAACTTTTGATCACTTGATCAATATTTGATACATTAACTTCCATACCATACTCCCCAAGGACGTTCATTTGAATTTAATGCGTTGCATTTCCTTATTTTTCGGATAACTGAGGTGGCCTCGATAACTGAGTGGTCATGGTCACGGATTCGAGGTCGGCAGTTTTCGTCGAGTCGTGGCTTCGAGACTTGATACCGCTTAACGCTTGTCATGTAGCTTGGGCTTATGCACGTTAAATCTGTTGAAGCTTAAAGTCCTCCCATTGGCGTAATGTGAAAGTTAGGAAAGGGAGGTGCCAGTCAGTTTTCATCACTTGACCGAGGTCCAAAATTGCGAAGTCCGTCGCCTATAACCCTCGTGTTGCTTCAAGAGCAACGTTAATAAAATCAATCAATCATTAGAGAATTGACTGTGGTAGCATTGTGGTCTTGGTCGCGGACTCGTGATTGGCGTTGTTTTCGTCAAGTCTAGGGTTCGAGCCCTGACCCAATTTAAGATCAGCCGTGTAGTGGGGCTGATGCATTTAAATCTGGTCGAGATCCCAAGTTCTTCCTTTGCCGTGGTGTGAAAGTTTTGACAGGGAGGTGACAGCTCTGGTGTTGTCCTCGTCACTTGACAGAGGTTAAAAATTACGAGGACCATCGTCGATAGCCCTCGTGTTACTTCTCAATGTGTGACGTTACTTTGCAATCACAATCGCTTTTTCCACAAACTGAAAACACATATACGCAGAGAAAATCCTTAATTCAGAGTTTCGACTTGTAAATTTGAAATGTGCATCGTTTTTTTCTGATCGATTACAAAAATAAAAACTGTTTTCAAAACAGGGGTGAATCACTGGTGTTGGAAATGTATTTTGAACTCTTGGGGCTTGGTTTGGCCATTTTTTCTTATTAATGGCGCAATAGAAGCAACACGAGGGCTGTCGGAGAAGGACCTCGTTATTTTCAGCTTCTATCAAGTGCTGAGGACGACACTAGAACTGGCACCCCTCTCCTAACTTTCACACCATGCCAACAGGAGGACTTTAGACCTAGACAGATTTAACGTGCATCAGCCCCGGCTACACGGCGGGTCATTAGCGGCCAAGGATCAAACTCGCGTCTGAACGAAAACCGTCGGCTGCGAATCTGAAGCCATGACCACTAGGCTACCGCGGCCTCAATGATTTGGTATTTTCATTAGAAAAATGCACTGATTTTCGCACACGAGTACGATTAATCTGCCAATCAATTTTTCCAGACAGACGCTGACTTTATTTATAGTGGGTGTTGATCCTTGATGCCACTAAAGATTCACCATGTGGTAGAGGTGATGCATGTTAAATTTAATCTAGGTCCCAGTTGCATGCTATTGAAGCTTGGAGTAGAAAACGCCAGCTCAGGTGTCGTCCTCTTCACTTGACCGAGGCTCAAAATTACGAAGTCCATCGCCAATAGCCCTCCTGTTGTTTCAAAGGTCGACTTTAATAGACAATCAATTTATATCAAGTCATGATGAATTATGGAAAACTTTTTTTTTTTTTAAAGTATTTCTTATAACAGAAAGAAAATATTTCAACATTTATTGCACGTTAACTTACTAAAACATTCCTGGATGCTTGTTACTGAATAAACTTTTTTCTGATCTGCTACGTTTACAGAAAAGTAATGGTCAAACAGTTGTGCAATGCAGTATTAAAATCCAGTCATGGTTTGGGGCCTGAATATACCCCAAATTCTCCACGTGGAAGAGAGGAGTTTTATGATCGGCGTTAAGTTGTTTTCTCGCCTTGGAAGAGTCACTCGAAGGTCAATCCTCTCTCAGTTGGTTGACCTTGGAGTGAGACCAAAGAGAACAACTGGACTAAAAGAGACGGGTTGGATGTAACGGTGATTTAACTTCTGGGGTTGTTGTTGTTGACCGCTGCATACTCCTCCTCCAGAATCATCATGATGATGCGAAGGGAAACATACCTAAATTACTGCAATGGGTATCCATCTCTTCCCTGTGTTGTGTTGAGTTTCGTGAGGAACAGTTTTTACATGATGTCGTCGGCTGTCTCTAGGTGAGTGAAGGGACTCGTCGACACATGCGTCGTGGTCGATATGCAGCGACGCTCTTCTACTACAACGTTAGAAGTTAAAGGGCCTTACTCAACCAGCCCGATGGGATATCTTTTCGGCCTGATTGGTAGGCCCGTCAACTTCGGACCCCTTGGTCCAGGGTTCGAATCTGCGCTACCGCTTCGCGACCGCCACAAGTGGTGACCCCGGACAAGAACGCTAGATGGCATCACGGCTGCCTGTACCTACTGATTGCATATGCCCTGACGATCGCCGTAGTGGTGACTCAGGGCTTGAGCACTAGGTGGCAGCACGGCCTATACCTACTGTTTGCATATGTTCCGATGCAAAAGCACTTGTCTCTGTGTGTCTTAAGACAAGCGCGTGCAACTCACTACTAGTGATATTCCGGTTCTGGCGCACGTTTCGGCGCCTTCTGACAAAACCTTCTGAACAAAATACCAACGTTTATCTCCATTCCGTATCATCACGCTGCGTTGATACTGGAGGGGGAGTATTGCAGCGACGCTCTTCTACTACAACGTTAGAAGTTAAAGGGCCTTACTCAACCAGCCCGATGGGATATCTTTTCGGCCTGATTGGTAGGCCCGTCAACTTCGGACCCCTTGGTTCAGGGTTCGAATCTGCGCTACCGCTTCGCGACCGCCACAGATATGCTACGAGTTATAATTCATATGTTGTTGTCTTAGACTCACAGAGGTAAGTGTTTTGGCTTGGAAGGCATGAAAAATCAGTAGAATTCTGGGCTATTCTTGAATCTATTGCTCAAGACCTGGGTCATCACTTCGACGTTCGATGTTTTTCGACTAAGTGGAGAAGAAGGATGTTTGACCTTAAAATGCCAACAAACAATCTCCCCCCCCCGTTTTTCTTTTTCTTTTTACATATGAGCTGTTGTTACTGTTTTAGATTTATAGATTTGTTTTGTGTGGCCGGAAGCAACTCTTCTAATGCGGCTATGAGAGCAAAAACATTGGACATCCTTACTTTAGAACAGAGGTCTTTAACCTGGGTTCCACTGAACCCTACGGATACCTGGAACTTTGACAGATGTTCCGCAAAAGATCGCTATTTGCATAATCAAAGCTCCAAAATATTAGTAAAATTAATTTTTATAAAAATTCGAATTCTTAAAGGCAGCTTGCTTGTCAAAATAAATATAAATAAATAATTTATAGATAAAATAAAATCTTAAATTTCATAAAAGTCACTTGATTCAAATACATTAATCGAGACACATTAGGTCATATATTAGCCTCCTTTCTTTTGCTCAGTCGATATATATCCCAAATTGATATATCGACCGACACTCAAGTGAAGTTTTAGTTTTTATTAACGTAGCACTGGAGGCAACACGAGGGCTATTGGCGACAGACCTCGTAATTTTGAACCAGGGTCAAGTGACGAGGACGATACCTGAGCTGGCACCCCCCTCTCCTAACATCCACACCACGCCAACGGGAGGACTTTGGGCCCCGAACAGATTTAACGTGCATCAGCCCCGGCTACACGGCGGGTCTTTGGCGGCCAAGGATCGAACCTGCGTCTGAACGAAAACCGCCGGCCGCTAGTCCACGACCTTGACCACTAGGCTACCACGGCCCCGACACTCAAGGGAAACCAGGATTTAGTCAAGTTGACTTCATACATTTTTGGATTGACATTAGAAAAATATATACTTAAATTTCCAAAACAGCTATGAAACATATGTCATTTGTTTCAACCTATGCATGCGAAAACTCCTTCTCTTTCTACGCTGCGACAATATATATATATATATATATATATAGAAATAAATTGGATGCTGAAAAGGACATTAGGTTTCAGATTTCAATAATTATTCCAGGCGTGAAAATACTTTGCAATAAAAAACAATCGCAGCCATGTCGTTAAAAAAATATTCTTTATAATGAACTTGTAATAATTTAAAATATTGTTGCTTTTGTTGATCATTCGTGGAATATATTTTAGAAAACCAAGAAACGCTTTTAGTTACCCTTCTATCCATTATCTTATTAAGATGTTTCCATTGCGATAAAATAAAGACGCAGTAATAATTTTGTAAGTTTGAGCAGGGTAATGCTTTGATATCCTATTTTTTCTGCTCTTTGATCAAGAGGTTTCTTCAAGAAAACAGTAAGCTCAAAGGATTCCCCAAAGTGTAAAACGTTGATACCCCTACTCTATGATACCCCACTTCGAAAAAATATTATTCATCACCCCATTCTCGGAAGAAGAAAAAATTAATCGCTTTCCCCTTTTCATGGGGAAAAACAGCGACTCCTGGTTTTTAGAATCAATTATGCAATTGGTCAATGTTTGCAGATTTTTTAAAAATATTTACGAATTATTTCAAGAGTCAGCACAATTACGAAAGAAAATCAATTTTTCCACTCTTCCCAACGCATTTCTTTCCATGTAATTAAAAGCAATAATCTCGCTTTGAAGTAGGGAACACTTTCTGAAGGATATTACCATTAAGTAAAAAAATTCAATGGGAACCTTCGCGATGAGAACGATAAAAATTTCACCTTCATCCATTCACTACACTCCCCCAAATTAGCCTTGGGCCTCCCATACTCTTCAACCCCCGAAAAGATGGTACTGGTCTCGTAACTAAACGTTGCTTTGTACCAGCGGTTCTCATTCCTATTCACGCCGCTCACTTCCAACTGACTCGGTTTCTTCCCGCTCATCGCCCCCCCCCCCTCAAAAATCCTCTCAACTCCTATGAGTCCCTCCCCTTCCCTATCTGTTGCATCCTTTAAAGTTTCCGAAAGCTTTTCCAGAAAATAAGGCATGCTGAATTAAATTGTATCATCCATTTTTGCATTGTATAGTTTTCTTATTTTTATCCCTTAGCGTGATGTGAAAGTTTGGAGAGGGAGTAGCTAGATCAGGCGCCTTTCTCATCACTGGACTAAAGTCCAGTGAGTGAGTGAATGTAAATTTTATTGGCGCAAGAGCCAGATATGGCTATGCTGCGCCAAACAAGAATAAACTGTGGTCTAGACGTGAAGGTGAAAAAAGGTAAAAGTGGTTGACAAGAAGGAGGGTCGAAAATAGAGAAAGATCGCTAGGGTATCCCGGGAGGGACTAAAGTCCAGAATTTCGAGCTTCACTGCAAGTACTTCTCGTGTTGATTCTCAATACGACGTTGATAAAACATTCGCATTCTGATTTTTGAAGTCAGCAAACACAAATATTGGAAAAAAGAAAATTTAATGGGATACCTAGAAGTGCATTGACTTATAAAATTTTGAAAAAGGATAGATGTAATTTCATATCCAGAACTGTGTTTAATTTGATTTTTTTTTTTTTTAAAGAAAATTTTATATTTAAAGAAATGCTCTTTGAACAAGTTACATGTTAGCAAAAGGCAACAAATACATTACGTCGTTTTAAGAAAGTTCACTGTAATCGTCAACGCGACGAATCAATAACTTTCATGGATTACCATTCCGTCTTTGAAGAAGTTCTTCTCAGAAAGTGAGTGAGTGAGTGAATGTAAAGTTTATTGGCGCAAGAGCCAGATATGGCTATACTGCGCCAAACAAGAATTAACTGTGGTCTAGACGTGAAGTTGAAAAAAAAAGTAAAAGGTGGTTGACAAGAAGGATGGTCGAAAGAGGCTCTTCTCAGAGTGGTATCTGAAATGAAGTTTATCAAAATCTCTCCTTTTCAGAAATCAACAACGTTACATCTGGCAATATTAATAGGAACCTCTACCTTTACTTTTTAAAATTCTTTAATATTTTGTAATTATTATTAGCCATCCAAGGGGCTATTGTTTTAGTTGGATCCCTTTCGACGAACCAGATAATTTTTCAATTTTTTATCGTTTGCTTCAATTTTAATTACATTTAGCTAAAATAAATTCAATTTAATCATTCATCGTTTCCATTAATTTAAATATCGGATATGTTTACTATTGTCCATTTTTCGATATTTCATCGTTTTTATTTTTAGTTTTTATTGGCGCAAGAGCCAGATGTGGCCATACTGCACCAAACAAGAAACTGGCGGTCACTAATCCAAAATCATGACCACTAGGCTAACACGGCCACATTTACTCTCGAAATAACCATTAGCTAATTCAAATTTCTTTGATTTGCCATTCTCTTTCGCTACTCGCGAAGGACTTCTGTCTTCAAAGTGTAGGAATATCTCTTAAATGAACACAGTTTAAAATGTCGAGTTTACTTAAGAGGGAAAAAAGGCATTCAATTAACTTTTCAACAAAAACATTTTAATACTTGTTAGTTACGTATTGCTAAAGCAAGCTGCAATATAACAATAGAAGTGATATTTTCATAAATATATCTTGCAGTTAATAAGAAAATTTCGTATAGATGTATACATTATTAAATAAGCCTTGTTGCAATAGATATAAATATTTAAACTTTCTTGTATCAGAGTTGAGTTTGGAATTATGATCTCTTTTATCATGTCTGGACGCAGAGCTCTTTCGACACCTCATGGATCATCTGTCATTTTATTTTCGAAAATTAACATTCCAGAATGCGATCATCGTCCATTTGTAGAGAAGGGGAGCCTAACGCAATCGTTCCTTGAAATGATTGCAAAAGCACAAGTGCTGGAGAATCTCTTTAAAGCTTGGGAGACATTTACAGGTGCACTATTTAATCTAGTAGTATCGAGCCCAGAAAATTACGTCTGCATGTAATGGTTTGCTTAATCGAAGAACGTTTAAACTCTTTATTTTATGAAAATTTACCACGTGTGCTATGGCCACAACATTAGAGCAGTTTACGCTGATACCCAAAAAGAATTTGTACAAACTGATTCCACGTATTTTGACTGCTTTGAAAATATACTGATACATGGTTTCAAGACACATGGTGGCTGGAATAAACTTGAAAAGACCTCATAGTCAAGACTATGTACATTTCTGGAGATTGGGCTGATTACATAGGTCATGGGGGTAAGTGTAGGAAACTATTTCCGAAGAAAGTGGAAGATAAATTGTTAAAATTGAGAGAAAGCCGAAGTAAAAGTATATTGTATGTAAACATAGCCGGAGTTAATAAACTGTTATTGGACGATTTAACTCGTCAAGTGATTTCTACATTAGATGCCTCGCCCATAAGAGAATTAAAAGCATCCACGAAGAAATTTAAACGATCGACTTCAATGCAGAAGAAAGCTACAAAATCTTTATCAGAAACGGGTGCTGTTGGAGGAGGAAATCTTGAAATTGATGAACATTTAATAACCTCTAAAAGAAATGAGACATTCATGGAAATGAAAGAAATACGACATCGAAGCTATACTATCGGATATAAAGAACATGTTCACCGAACTCGTGTCTGTTAATGTACCTTCCAGTTCCGATGAGTCGGCAAAGCATTTAGCCAACAATTTGGGTCCTTTGAACGCTTTAAATCAAACTTGGAAAGAGTAGTTTCGATCCTAAATTTGATGCAGAATAGGGAACTCTGAAATTTTGTCAGTGTTAAATGAATATAGCATTGATGAAAAGATGTAAATTTATGTTTTCGTATGGTTTGTTAATACTTTGAGACATTTTGAGACATCGCAGATTGTTTCGACAACATTAATGTTATTTGTACTGATGGGTTTTAAATTTTATCTCTATTACAATTGTCTGAGGTAATTTTTACCTTTCTTGAGACGTATTAAAATGTGTTTGTTGACAATCGATTGAATGACTGGTCTTTTCGATGAACTGTACATTTCAAGCTGTGAATGTTTTAGATAGCATTTAGAATGCTGATCAAACTTTGAAAAATTATTTCGATTCTAAATTAGATGTAGAATTTAAAAGCTAGATCTTAGCAAGGTTAAATGAATATTTCTTTAGAGGTAAGACCTTCACAGCATTTTTGAAATACTCTTTTCATCAGGTTTGCTTAGTGATCCTATGAAGTGTGGTCATCTTTAATAGCTTTTAATTCATTTTTTGCAATTTTTCTCCTGGCTAAGATATGCAGATGTGAATTCTGCGTTTTTGATGTCTTGTTAACATTTTGGGATACATCAGATTATTTTTCAAAATATCAAGTAAATTTACTGATAGGTTTTAATTTTTCCTATTACAATGTCGCGTTGCTGTGAGGAAATTTTTACCTCTTTTAAGACGTATTAAATGTGTTTGCTGACAACACCAAGGAATTAGTCTTTATCTTAGTGAAAATTCAACTCTTAAATCGTGTATCTTAAATGAGCTTAAAGATTTGAAGAGAAATTAGTTTTATCAATGCTAGAAAGTGAATGATTGATTAAAGAAATTTGAGTTAGTTAATTCATCCAGAATAATTGGTATTAATTGAAGCAAATGAAAACTAATTTTGAATACAAAAGCACGTTAAATGATTTGTTGCTTTTTCTTTACTTTATTTTAACTCCCGTATTTTTAGGATAGTAATTGCATTTAAAGTAATAATAGAAGTAATGACTGTGGGCGTAAAATATACTAAGAAACTCTTATTTTTGAACTACGATCGCAGTATTTTACTGGTTTTAAAAATACACGAATGAAATTTAAATGGAATTTAACACTCGGTGAGAGACAAACTCTGAATTTGGCAAACAAAACACCGGGAGATTAAGAAATGCTGTTTTAATGATAAATATTTAAAATTTTTCTCCTTTTGTTCGAAATATTACCGTTCAAATACACTACCTTATTCATACCGGCAAATAATCACAACTGGGTATTTCTTTTACTCCTTTCATTTCGGTCTCGGCTGCCTAGTGGTCGTAAGGCCGTAGACCATGGCCGGCGGTTTTCGTTGAGTTGGTGATAGACTCTGATGCCAAAGACCAAGCCGTGTAGCCGGGACTGATGTACGTTAAATCTGCCGAGGCCCAAAATCCTCAAGTTGACTGGGGTGCCAGGTGTGTCGTCGTCGTCACTTGACCGAGGTTGAAAATTACGAGGGACGTCGTCCACGGCCGTCGTGTTGCTTCTAGTGCCACGTTAATAAACCGAACCAAAGCACGCTATAAATCCTCGTACTGTTTTAATGAATAATAATCAATCGATCAGCATTTAAACATGTGACCTGTGAGGTTAAGGTCGTGAACTCGTGGCCGGCGTAATTTCTTCGAGAGTAGTGAGTTCGAGTCCAGATGCCAATCAAGATACGGTATGAAGTCGGGGCTGATGGACATCATTCCTAGCCCGTCGGCGCCAGGAAAATCAATTGATATCATTCACCATTTGATAGAGGTCCAGCATTAGGCGCATCGCCAATGGTTGCCCAGTTACATCCAAGTGCGACGCTAATAAATAACAAATCATATGATCGAAGGTCATGGTAGCTGAGTCGTCATGACACTGATCCAGTGATTGGCGAATCAGTCGAGCGAAGACTAGAAACCGTAGTATCCGAGAGGCTATTTGGCAGAACTTCCGAATGGCGCTGCTTCCAGCGAGTTCTAGTCCCAGGTGTGGTGGATGTTAAGAGAGGGGGTTCAGGTTCGGTCCTCGTCACTTGACCATGGTTCAAAATTAAGAAGTCCGCCGCCAATAGCCCTCGTGTTGCTTCTAGTGCGACGTTAATAAAAACTAAAATAAACGCACTTATCCTCTGAAGCTAAGCACGAGAAGCAAGACCACGGGATACCCTATTGATCCTTCTCTATATTCAACCCTCATCGCCAACCAATTTTTACCATTTTCTTGTACCTAAAACACAGTAATATTTTCAAAGCAGTATAGTGAAATGTGGTCGTATCAAAACTGTAATACCACTAACACTTTTTCTCATTCGGAAATGGAGTTTCGGGAATGGGTGTTCTGTTCTGATTCTTCACTTGACTGAAGCACAAAAGTTACGAGACACTCGTCAATAAATCCTCAACTGCTGCATCTAAGTGTGACATTGATACCTGAATCTACATATATCCATTCTAACAACCACAAATAGCTTGCAAGTAGACGGAAGCCTTGATAAGTACAATATATAGATCAAATATTTAGGTAGGTTGGTTTTATTAATGACACAATTAAGCAACATTAGGCTGTTGAGACGGGACCTTGTAATTTCGAAACTCAGTTAAGCTCACGAAGACAACCCAGAAAGACACCTCCAAAATTCAACACCACGTCAATGGGAGGACTTGAGCCTTGACCTATTTAACGTAAGCCAGCTCGGTTAAACGACGCGTCTGTAGTGACATCAAGGCTCGAACCCACGAAAGCCGCTGGCTGTGAGTCTAGACCATGACTACTACTAGGTTAGCGACCAAGCAAGATTAAGAAAAACTTATGAACCATTTCCATTCAATATAAGAAGTTCAATAGGAAATGCAGCCTTAATCTTGATGGAAGGGAAAAATAAACAGGGTAAAATAGATTTCTAAAAGTAGGAAAATAACAAGATATCTCTGCTTCGACTAATCTATTTCGATGGGCACCTTTAATACGCTTATAACTGATTTTAAAGCCATGAATTTCACCTTGCATCAGCACATTCACGGAAAATATAGAAGCATAATTAAATTTTTAAAAAGAAATATTAACAAAGCACATTGCACTATATACAATATTCTATAACAACTTAAATTTGGTTTAATTTTATTATTAATGTCGCAACAGAAGCAACACGATTACTGACGATGAAGCATAATTTTGATCCTCGGTCAAGACGTGAGTCTTTAGTGAACAAGGCTCGAAAATAAGTGTCAACGAAAACCACCTACAACAAGTACGATTCCCAAACACTACATGACGGCCTCTCCTAATTTGGAACTCGCACCTCCTCTCCAACCTTCCACACGCCAATGGGATTTTGAGACACAACAGATAAAACGTGCATAAGCTCCAGCTACACGACGAATCTTCAGTGGCATTAATAATTCGTGTGACCAGGGGATGACAGAATAGTCTCACTGTAGCTCATGCATGTCGTAAGAGGCGACTAAAATGGCACCCAGCGTCTGGGGTATAGCCGGTCACCCCACCCTGGGATTATATCATGGGACCTCAGGGACTTGCCTCTTCAGGCAAGTACGGGCATCATGACCCTGAGGCAATCTTATGATCTTTTTCCCCATGGTGTTCACTGTCTTTGCAACACGTGGTGACGTGCACTCCCAGGATACCCTAGCGATCCTTCTATTTTCGATTTTCTTCTTGTCGAACATTTTACCTTTTTCAACTTTACGTCTAGACCACGTCTTTGTTTGGCGCAGCATACATATCTGGCTCTTGCGCCAATAAACTTTACATTCACTCACTCAGTGGCATTAAAGCTCGAACCCACGACTCGACGAAACCTTCGCCGCAAGTCCAAATCAGACCACTATTTTACTGCTGCCACAAACTTAATGCGGATATATGTGCGAGTTAAATTATACGTATTACTTGCAAGAATGGTTAAGTGGGTGACACGTCACTATGAGATTATGATAAACAAATTCGCGATCTTGACATTAAGCAGCTACCGCGGCTACACAATAAGTACATGTTTAGCATAAGTGTTCTGCCGCCGTTGGTTTTCCGACCCCATGGAGGGGGAGAGTAGATGGCCTTTATGAGGCAGAGTTATTTCGGAAACCTGGTCCCCACAAACCAGGCTGAAAAGATGTCTCATCTGGCTTTTAAGCAATCTGTTTTAACTTTAACGTTGTTGTAGAGCCAGACGCATCTCGGAAATTGAAGTTGAACAATGTCGAGAAGATAGAGTGGAGGTGCCAACTCAGCTGGCACATCCACTCGAATCTTCTGCGCCTTGTCAATAATACTTTGAGCCGAGGCAGATTTAAATCGTCCATCAGCCTCGTTACAGGACAGATCTTGATTGGCATCGATCCTCGACGGACTTGACGGAAGCCTCGGGTTCGTGACCATAACCAGGCTACTGTTGCAACTTCATATGCCTAGATGACATATATACATTGTTCGGCACCTGACTCCTGCGCGATAACCACCAAACGTCCCACAGATCTCGGGTCTTCCTTTTCTCTGTTACAGATTCCGGAAACAAATGCAAAATCATGATGAATTAATGTAAATGCTTTAATTTTTCCATTTTCATTTTATATTTTAGCCACCACAGGGCTATTTCTTTAGTTAAAAATGGCATCACTTACCACTTTGAAAATATAATTTTAATTTCACTACGTGATTAATTTAATTTTGCCTGAAGGCTTCATAAACTAAAATATAATTTGATAATTTATAGTTTACTTTAATATTAATATCTGAAACGAATATCATGGCTCACTTAAAATATTTTAATGTTACACTAAATCTTTCACTAATTTTTAACTGAATAATTTATTACTTATGAAAGAACAAAAGTTAACATCATTATCCAATATTTGCTTTGAAAACTTTGTGTGGCGCAACATTTATTTTGAAGGAAAACAAATTTTATAGCA
Organism: Nephila pilipes; assembly: GCA_019974015.1. Taxonomy (NCBI): domain Eukaryota; kingdom Metazoa; phylum Arthropoda; class Arachnida; order Araneae; family Nephilidae; genus Nephila; species Nephila pilipes. Next base: position 57,700 of record BMAW01010452.1, read on the forward strand.
CAGAAAAATGAAAACAAAAATAATCAATCAATGGGACTTCTGAATTAAAAACTACAATGAAAATTTCGTCTCATTAAAAGCAGATAGAATACATTCAAAACGTTAATTTGATATTTCATTATCAAGATAACGCCCGTTTAACAAGCTCCACGTCAGAAAATCGTTGTTAAAGGATTCAAGTCCATAAAAATACCTATTTCAGACAATTGAATAAATTCTCACCTTTAAAAATACAACGCAACTTATTTAAATTATGCATTGTCACCAACATCCGTAATTGAAAATGTACCTACATATATATATAAAACAGAAAACATGTTTATAAATCAGAAATGGAAACAATAACAAATCGCGGTTATTATACAATGTATACTTTCTATAAAGAAGCTATACCCATAGTCATAACCATAAATTCTGACACAAATCATAGGGGACTTTGTTGCTCCATATCCCATAAATACACTACAATACAATAAACGTGTTAAACTCATACGTACAACTTTCTTTTGCTTTCAGAGCCGAGTTTGAATTGCAGATTGTTTTATAATGTCTGATGCAGAGCTCTTCGATATCTCATGGATCATCTGTTCTCTTTTACTATGCAAATTGGTCTGTGTCTAGAATGCGATGAAACTGTCCATTTGTAGCGAAGGGAGCCTTTAACACAATTCTATTTGAAATGATTGCAAGTTAACAAAGGAATACCATTTTGTTATTCCTTGATGAGTTATCTCGCATCATGTCGAAATCGAATGCTACTGAGCCCGGAAATGTATGTATTGTGATGACGATTTGCCAAATAGAAGATGACTTAACCAATCTACATTGACAAAGTTAATCAACGTTTCTGTAGTGTAGTCATACTGCAATAGGGATGCAAGTTTACACCTCCAAAGAGATACTACAACCGAATCCTGATTTTGACTGCGTTCTTGACAAAAATTGAAATATGATTTCAACAAACACGATGGCCGGCATCAGCATCTTGCTGCAGGTTATCTCACAATTCTGGGAATGGACTGTCTACTAAATGGTGAGCCTGGTAAAAGATTTCCGACGATAGTGGAAGACAAATTAGCAGAATTGTATGCGAGTCGAATAAAAAGGGCCTTTGAACTATTGCAGAGAGTTATATTCAAGTATTCAAAGGATTAGTCCATCAAGTGTTTTCTACTCATAGATGACTCGCTCCTAACAGAACTTAGCTTATCCGGGTCGAAAGAAAACTATCAACTTTAAACCTGATGAAGCATCGAACGTTCTGAAATCCTTATCGAAATTGTGCTGTTGGAAAACGACAGTCTTAATCTTCGTGAACTACATAAGCTTTTAAGATGACATATCAAATGAAGAATGCATGGCATCGAAGTTTACTCGGATATAAAGAATATGTTCAGGAACTGTTCATGTATAACTTTATCCCAAGTTCCGATGGTGCAAATATTTTCAGCTAGAATTTGGGTCTTCTTTGAACGTGTAAAATCAGACACCAAGGAAAATCGTTTGATTCTAGATTGAGTAGATGGCAAAACTGGATCTTGGCTTTCAAAGAAATACTTTCTTGAGCGTAATATTTTAACGAGTAATTAAAATGTTAAATTTTCATTTCTTCATTCATAATAGCTTTACTACAACGTTATGATATCTTGTCCACACGTTTATCTTGTAACGTATATCTTGTAGCTCTTATAACTTAGCATAAGACATCTTTTGAGACATTAAAGTTTATTTCTAACATCACTGATTTTACTGATAATAATGGGTTTAAATTTTATCCTATTACAAGCTCTTACTCTGAGACGATTATAATTTTCTTTATGATGTACAAG
>BMAW01010461.1:0-41272 GCA_019974015.1 Nephila pilipes
AGCGGTGTGCAAAAAAAAATTTATATACATTCAAATGTTTGCAGATATTATAAGTCTGTCTCATGTCGGTCATCATAAACTTCCTCTGATTAATAATTTTGAAAATTCATCTGTAACCAAGGCCGATGCACAACAAATTAAAAAGGCTCTCTACTACTATTAACAAAAAACTTCCAGAATACAGGACAGGTCCATCAGAAAATTAGAGAGATATATATTGCAGATTAGCTACATGGCAAAACTGGGAGAATTTTAAGTTGTTTTGATATTAGCACTTAAGTAAATATATGAATATACATTTTTTAAATGTATTTTTGAAGAATGAATTTTAATAAAAAAGTCATGTGCATTTAAAACGTATATCTTCCAAAGTATTGCAACTAAACTCAATACAATTTCGTACATATATTTAATAAGTCTCAAGAGGAATAGCCTGGTTTTGAGATAGTTATATTTATACATATTTTTCAACTTTTTCAGTCAAAAATATAATAATTTCGAGCAGAAAATCATAAACTCTAATCTCCTGAATCTTATAAAATATTATTTATTTTGAAAATAATTGGTATTCTGCACGAAAAAAAAAAAAAAAAAAAAAAAAAAAAAAAAAAAAAAAAAAAAAAAAAAAAAAAAAAAAAAAAAAAAAAAAAAAAAAAAAAAAAAAAAAAAAAAAAAAAAAAAAAAAAAAAAAAAAAAAAAAAAAAAAAAAAAAAAAAAAAAAAAAAAAAAAAAAAAAAAAAAAAAAAAAAAAAAAAAAAAAAAAAAAAAAAAAAAAAAAAAAAAAAAAAAAAAAAAAAAAAAAAAAAAAAAAAAAAAAAAAAAAAAAGGACATCCAGATATCCAAAACAGATAACTAATTACTCCCTCAATATTATTACGTATATTAACTGCTGTATTTCAGCTTTCTTTGTCAAACATTATCATGTTTCTAACTAAATAGTGAAAGACAAAAAGGGATTTTGTCTCTAAGGCAGATCAGTCCACCCACGGATCGAACTTTGAAATGTCTTTCTGTTGATACTTGAGGATTTAATTTATTATAATTCTACAAAAAATATTCTACATAGTAATTGATCATGCAACTAGATATGTTTCAGCTTTTCCATCAAAAAAAATGAAAATTTGATACTTTATATTAATATTTCAAAACAAATTTTTTCAAATTCAAAATGCCATCTAAATTGTTGACTTCGAAATGGTGCTTTTCCTTCATATAGATTCAGCTGATTTTCTAGTAATTACAATATCAAACACTTACATCACCTACAAACAAAATGGAAAATGTGAACGTGAATCAATCTATTGTAACTACTTTGAAATGTAAAGTTAATTCCTCTTCCTTAAAATTCCTTTGACTAAGCTTTTAGAAAAAAAGCGCGTGCGCGCGCGGCAAACCCATTTGGTTTTATTTTATCTCATGTCTACTTCTACTGTTTCTACCTTAGTAGTTTTTTTGATGTTGTCGTGATAGCAATCACAACAAGATAGAAAAAATTCTGATAGTTTGTTGGCTTGAGGGTCTACTCCTGAGTAATTAGTGTTACACTAACTTGTCCAAAATCTGCTGGTCCCACTGAAGGAAGAAGTATGAGGTACTTCTAACGCCTACAAAAAATGCATATATCAACGTTCTACAAAAAAATTTAAATGGACTACAAAAGTGTTTTCTTGTTTAGGAACCAGTCTCTCGCATGAATTTCCTTTCTTTTGTCCATGGCTCTATCCAGCTGATAGGAGCATGAGTAAAAATGAAAGCAGCCTTCTTATATTTTGTGGCTTTGACTAAATGAGAGTAACATGTGTGGTTTATATACTACTATTTATAATTTTACTGTGTCCATATACCATGTTCTTTTTCAGTGGTTCAAGAAAATACAAAATAATTGTTTTTTTGTATTTTATTTCATCTAGAGTGTGTAATCAAGAATTTTTTTTATTCCCATTATCGCGCATGCGGTGCGGAATGTATGAATCTGAAGGTGTTCGAGTTATCTACACCATGCGCATTAACGGGAAATCCTCGGCATACTCTCGGTCGCTAATATCTCTTCGTTTTACTACAGTCTTGTACAAAATAATCATTTAGTGGATCTGGGTCTTTTCTTCAAATCATGAAAAGTATTATACATGTTTATTGGACTCTCCGATATGTAATGTGTTCTGTGTTAGGCCTCAACGCACATCCGTCTTGAGGGGAAATACATTTGAATTTAATCATTCATTCTCGCTATAATAATTTAATTTACAACTTATACATCTTCCTTTAAAATATAATGTCTACTCGTCTTTCCTGATCCTCCAAAGTATCTCTTTATTTATTAAGACTACTCTAAAACTGGTTAAATCATGGGAAAAACTAATTATAAATCTGTCAAATAATCCTTCAAATTCCTTTATTTATTATGATATTTTAATCGGAACTTTGATCCATAACACGTCTCATTGCTCTACCGAAATTTCCCTATATATAACATAAAACAAATCGAGAGCGTCCCTTCTCCCGTATTCCTATCTGTTATGATGCAATAGCCTAAATTAAAGTGCATGGATCCAGAGTCTATCCTTTTTTCCATTGAAAATAGTGTCTGGAGAGTAATCCAATACTTCCTCGACTGGTTATTCAAGGATCTCATATCCTAGCCAGACAAGATAAAGATGATATTATGAAATGATCTGTTATATATATATACATATGTGTGTGTGTGTGTGTGTGTGCAGGTGTGTGTGTGTGTGTGTGTGTGTGTGTGTGTGTGCGTGTGTGTAAAGGATCTCTTTAAAAATATACCTACTTGACCATGTTTATAAACTGAGCGGAAAACAATCGACTTTGTGCTAATCTATTTATTGTAGAAGAAACACTTTCCATACGGCGGAATTATCCATCCTGTATGCTGATACGGATCAGGAGGCGATGCAGCGCTGCATGAAAGAGAAAACAAGAGAGGTGAAGTTTCTTTATGAATTTGAAGAGACATCAGAGAAATTTAATTCTATACGTCATGTAAATTATATTGTGTGAATGGAGGATTCTGAGGAATCCATGCAGATCTAAAGTTCAGGAGATCATCTTACAGGTCTGCAGTCAGAACAGCTGATACTTGCAGAATCCTGAGGAGCGTGATTGCATAAATTGAATTTTAAAAAAAAGAAGAATCAGGAAAATAAAGTGAATGAACGTTTAGTTTTAAATGAGAGAATCTGAAAATTTGGAAATTAAATTATTATTGAGCTGTATGGGTAAATCAAAAAAAATCAATACAATTCCATTTCCTTTATAAGATAACATTTTATATCTATAATGTTATATCTAATCAAAATAAAAGAGTATTTAGCAAAATTCATAATTAAAATTGATATAAAGCCAAGTTATGTCTTAAAAAATTCCTTTTATCCGCGAATACATAAATAATTTGACAGATAGTCAGAACTCAAGTACTCATAAAAAAATAAATGCATGCTGTGTGTATTGCGCTTTAAAAGAGTACATCAATTTTCCTGCAAAAGTTTGCACTATATACAAAGCATACTTGCATAGCTTAAATTGGTTATAAACATTAATTAAATCTAAAAAAGTATGGTAAAAAATAGGTTTATATTGTTTACTTTCTTTGGTCTTATATCTACAACGATTCTCTTAACCAAAATTGTCACTGAATTAGTCAAGAAATATGGTTTTATTGACAAAAATGTAACCAATGGTTCTGATACCAAACTGAGCAGGCTAACCCATTTTATCGATTTATTATGCATATTATTCATCATTTTAAACTAATTATCCACCTTCCTATAAAATTAAGATATCTATCTATAGGAATCATCTGAGCTAGAGACAGACCCTTTGCTAAGCAAAAAACATCTTTAAGAAACTTAAATAGTATTGAAGACAATTAAACATTCCAAAAAAAAATTCTTTTTCTCTTTATAAAAAAAATATTTGTTGATCTACATCTTTAAACAAATAATATTCATTTCAAAGTATAATATTTTATTTATATAAAATATCTATCAAAGTAATACTATCAATAAAAAAAAAAGCAAGCCATGCATTGGTATAATATCTTATTTTTTTATAGTTAAAAACTTTAAGCAACCAGACACTCTTTCAAAGTAGAATAACTCCATAGCCTTGATTATATACACAACACATGATTTAATAATTTTCAAAAACACTTTTAAGATATTTAATTAAATTCTCAAAGTAGAATAACTTAATTCTTGCAAAACTAACTATAAAAATTAAACCAATAATAATTTTAGTTAAACATCATGCAAAATTATCACAATTATCATCTTAAATCAATGTAACAACTTTCATAAAATAATTCATACTTTATCATATGCCAAAACAAATTTTATACTTTCTTTTCCGTTCAATTTTAAAATGAATAAATTCAAAATTTGGACTATTAAACGACATAATTAAGATTTCTAGTTTACACACAGTAATTTTGAATAATAGAAAGTATTTTAAATTTAAACATACAGTTAAAAAGAGCTGGAAAAATCAGTTTAGTCTCATACTCAAAAAAATGTGAAATTCAAAAAAAAAAAAAAAAAAAATCACACTTTATATGTTTGTTTTATTATATTATTCATATCCCTTATTATAGGTTTATTACAAAAGAGTTAAAATCAAAAAAAATTTAATGAAAGCTTAACTGAATTTCCAGTTTAAATAAATGGTAGGTTTTATTTTCCCTTTGGATTAAAACAGCACTACTTCCTATAGATGATGTGTTTGGTCGATCTTAACATTTCACGGGACGAATTTTGCTGTTTCCGAAAATTAAGGGAAATCGATGAACTCGACAGAGAAATATTTTTATAAATAACAGGATGATGTACCAGGAGTGTCCAAATCAAAGTCTATTTCATTACAAATGTAAAAGTTGTCATTATACGTCGCATACGGTATTGAAGCGGCCATCGTATCGGCATTTACAATGGTCGACAGTAGACGATGGGCACGCTGTGGATTTCTGATGGCGACTCAGTTGCTTGCGGCCTTCAAGCGGGGATTAGTCAGGTAAAATCCGGAAGAAGAAATACACGGAGAATTGCTGTGTACGGTCTTTCTCTCCAAAATTAAATTAAAATATTATTATTTCTTAACTTGAGTGACAATCCTGACGACTTTAATGTAAAGACTTTCTTTTGAATGATCCTATTTAGTTATGTTTATAAAACATTCGAAGACCATTTCCTTTTTAAGTAATTATTTTACTATAGCGGAGAGAGAGAACATTTCCACACGGCGGGAATTACACAGATCCGCAGTTGTATGCGGATTATGAGAGCATGAGTGTAAAAGAAAGAGTAAACAAGAGAGGGCGTTACGCTGTGTTTTAAATTTTACAGCAGAGAAATTACACTATAAACGTCATTGAACATGTAGGGTGAATAGAGTGTTTTCGAGGGAATTGAAGTGCAGTTCTAAAGTCTGGTAGAGATCATCCCTACAGGTATGTAGCGTGTGAAATGCTAACTTTGCAGATTTTAAGAGCACGTGATTGCATAAATTAAGTTTAAAAAGGAATCGTATCAGGAAATAATAACGAACGCTTTAGTTCTAAATGAGAGAATGGGAAAAATTAGGAAATTAAATTATTAATGTGAGAAACTAGTGGGATATTAAAGTTAAATCATTACAAATTTCCCCTCTCGGAGACTCCGATGTCCTAACACATAACATTTATCTTACTTTGGTGTCCAAGCAAAAAATTAAATTTAAATTTTAAGTTAAGAGTTATGTTTCAAAAGGATATATCTAAAAATTTCATATCTAAAAATTAAGAGCTAAACATTTTTTGCCCTAAAATTCCCTTCATCCACACATAATACATAAACAATTTCAATAAGATAATAAAAACCTTACGTACTAATTAAAAAAAAATAAATTTGTATGTAGTGTGTGGTATTGTGCTTAAAATCTAACATCATTTTCACAGTAAGAAACTTGCCAACATAAATTTTTCCAACTGTAAAAAAAATACATAAATAACAGATGTGTTGGTGGCATTTTGTAAATCAAAAGTAATACTTCAGAAGCATTAATTTGACATACTTGAAATACAAATACTTGATACATGAATATACAAATATTGGAAATGCGTTCTTCCACGTGGTACAGAAAGGTCAACAGACATGGAAATGCAAGTTGTTGTTGTTTTTAAATTAGGTATACAAATATTAATTAAATTTAAAAAAGTAGTTATAAAAATAGGTTTGTATTATTACTTTCTTTTCGTCTTAGTCTACAACAATTTCTTAACCAAAATTGTTTACCGAATTAGCTGAAGAAATATGGTTTGTTGAAAAAATGTGTCTCACTTGTTCTCATGTCAAACTGGAGCAGCTAACCTTATTTTATTTATTTATTATGTACATTATTATTCATCATTTAAATCAATTATCCACCTTCCTATAAAATTAAGACATTCATCTATAGAAATCATCTGAGCTAGACATACATTCCTTTAAGTACAAAACATCTTTTAAACTTAAATAGTATTATTATCAATTAAACATTCCAAAAAAATTCTTTTTTCTTCCTTTACATAAAAAAACATTATTGACTCACATTTTAAACTAAATAATATTCATTTTGAAAAGTGTATAATATTTCTTATTTCTATATAAAATATTCATTTCAAAGTAATACATTAGTTATCATTTCTCTGTTAAGTAATGTAAAACAACAACATGTTTCATTCAAATAAGAACTATATAAAATCCTAAATATTTCTCAATAATTATTCACTTCTAAACAATGCTGATTTTCATTTCAAAACTAAATAAAGATCATTTGAAATTAATATAGTAATCATTCAAACTTAAAGTATGTAAAATCAAAATACTTTCTTATTATTTCAATTTACAATATATGCACCACATATATCTAAATAAACATTGTAATGATCATCTGCTTAATAAAGCACAAATAATTAAAATGAAAATATATTCAATTACATTTCATACATTAGGTTTCTGATTTATCCATTTGTTTCTTTTGTAACAATATTAAGATTTCAATTGATATTTACAAAAAATGTTTAACTAAAAATATTCTGAAATATATCTATATATATAAGCGAAATACCTCTGACCGTCTCATGACGAGATTTCTAAGACTATACAATTGATATATATTGACTTGAAATTTAGCACATTTACTGATTTTGCAATGTATGCGCTTTCTGTGAACGGATTTTATGGAAGTCGTTTCCGAAATGCAATATTCATCCTTTAATCTGCTCTTATCCATCGGTTATGTTCTTTTTGGCGACTTTATCGCCGAAAATCATATGATCGACGCCAAACGGAATATATTTTTTTGTATGTATATATTGTATTAGCACCAATTAAGTTTACTTGGTGAGGCGCCGATGGAGGATTGGCAAGTTTTTCGTGAAGAGGCTCTTTATGTGAAATTTTGTGCATTTTGAAAATAGGAAACGTACATATTTATCGATAGAAATAAATGAGTTTGGAATCCCACGGTTGGTGAAATTGTTGTTTACCTCCAACACTTTGCGGGATTTCGATAAATACTAAAATGGCGACTTCTTACGGAGTAGCATACAAGCAAGACAATCTTCGTTTACTGTAGAATCTCGCTACATGGGTGAACGAACTTAAGACGCTATGACATACGTAAGACATTTTGGACGTCCCGACTCTCACGACTTTTTTTTTTTTTTGTAGAATTACAGTCACTTGCATTCCTATATAATCAGAAATCAAAGATCTCTTGAGGCAGGGACAAAAATCTTATGATAGACACTATGTCATTGCGAGGGTAATTCATTTGTAAGTAAAGCACATTATGAATTTTCTCACTAAACGTTGTATCTTTAGCAATACTATGTGTAACACGTATACGGTGGAATGAAATTCGCCCATATTATATATATATATATGGGGTGACATTTTACTAATTTTTTTTATTTTTCTCATATTTTTGAAAGTCATGGATAACCATTATTACAAACAATCAATTTCTTAAAATTTTAAATTTAGATTTTCATTATCGTTTAAAAATCGAAAAATTTCCTGATATTTTACGTATATGTTACGTATAGCCCGTGATTTTATAAATTAAATTTAAAAAGGAATCTTATCAGGAAATAAGAATGAACGCTTTTGTTTTAAATGAGAGTATTGGAAACATTATGGAAATTAAATTGTTATTGTGAGAAACTATTTGGAATTAAAGTTAAATCATTACATACACACACACACACACATATATATATATATATATATATATAGTTAACACATGGATCAATAAGTCCCGAGACTGTGCGGTCGTTTTTTTGCGATTTCCTCCTTCAAACGCACCAGCAAGTCAATATAATAATCACTGTTGATCGATTTACCTTTTTCGAGGTAGTCAATGAAAATCACGCCATGCGTATCCCAAAAAACTGACGCCATGACTTTGCCAGCTGACTGCTGCGTTTTCGGACGGCTTTCGCCAGCTGTGCGCCACTCAGATGACTGCCGCTTCGACTCTGGAGTGTAGTGATGTATCCATGTTTCGTCCATGGTCACGTAACGACGCAAGAAATCTTTTTTGTTGCGAGTAAATAGCGATAAACAGCTTTCTGAATCATCGACTCGTTGCTGTTTTTGTTCCATCGAAAGCAATCGCGGCACCCACTTGGAAAAAACCTTTTTCATGCTCAATTTTTCATGAAGGATAGTAAATACACTTCCATATGATATCTGTGCCATCTCAGCAATCTCACGGAGCTTCACTTTACGATCTTTCATTATAATTTTTGTCACTTCACTCACATTTTCCGGTGTAACGGCTTCCACAGGTCTACCCGAGCGTTCCGCGTCATTTGTGTCGGTACGACCACGTTTAAACTCGACAAACCACCGACAAATCATTGCTTTTGATGGACAAGAGTCCGGGTAACATTTTTCAATCCATTGTTTCGCTTGCACGGTGTTTTTACCCATTAAAAAACAATGTTTTATCAGAACACGAAACTCGGTTTTTTCCATTTTTTAAACAAACTACAAAACGACTTTACTCCAACCTCGATAACTCAGCTGTTTCTGGTCCGATCGACTTAAAATTTTGACACGTTTCAAGCAAAGGTTCGTACTCTAGATAGACCTGGTTACTGGTTTACTACTAGCGCCATCTCTGGGTTAGTCTTGGAACTTATTGATCCATGTGTTATATATATATTCAGTGAAGTTAAGATGATTGTATCCATAATACTCGTGTAAACGCACTTTTTTCAACTCCAAAGTATGGAACAGTATTACATTATTTTATCTCAAATTTTATGGTTTACACTTATTCTTTTCTTTTGGCTTTTCTCTACAATTTTTAAATGTTATCTTTCATCTTTTTTAATTAATATTATAATGTATTGTAAAATTTAAGTAAAATTTCGATTCATTTTGATTACAGTAATTTATTATAGATTAATTTTTAATTTATTCCTAATTTTGTTAATTTTACAACATACTGGGTTTTTTTTTTTTATTTCTGTGGTATTTCAGTGTTTAGTTTTAAATTCAAAATGTTTCCGAAAGTTTTAGGATTTATTATTTGTGTCTAGCGTATATTTTATACAGAGAAATAACATGTAGTAAATACTGCACAAATAAATATCATATATATATATATATATGTGTGTAAGGATAAATAATTAGATCTTATCTAAATACTATTTCTCCTTAATCATACCTAGCACATTGACTTTCAAAAGTTATTATTTTTTCAGCAAAGAATACGCAAGCTTAAAATTCCAATATATCTCATTTCCACTTTTAGTCATAGCCCAAATTATTTTACGTGTTACAGTTAAACGAAAAGTAATATATATAAAGAATGCTGAATTAGTATTAACTTCTAAACTATAAAATCCAATTTTAAATTACTTCAGCCTGGGAATGGTTCATACTGCAGATGAATTTATGATTTTAAGCTCCCTGATCTGATCTTGATATTCATAAGAATTTTTGCATTTAAATGTCTTAATGATTTTCGAATTATTACACAGACAGATACACTAAAGTCTACTTCGGCTTAAGAAGTCTCATTAAGTGGTGCCTATTTCATTTTCTGTAATTTTTGAGTCTGCAGGGTTAATTTCTAAATAGTGTCCACTCGAGTGGCTAGCCAGACGCTGGATCCACATCAAATCCACAAGCCAAGTTAGCACTCAATTATTAACCCCAAAGGGATCACGCACTTTGTTAATTTATGATTAGGAACCAAAGTTGAGTCCACCGAAAATCGAACTTGGATCGATACTGCTAACCACTGCATCATCGCTGCCACTCTCTCGTTCTCTCTCTCTCTCTCTCTCTCTCTATATATATATATATATATATATATATATATTGTCGTGTTAAGGTTGGCTGAAAATACAAAGGCATTTAGACATTCACCACATGAAATTAAAACATTTACGAACATAAGACAATTCGTACCATTCTACATCGTATATAATTCAGAGTCACCCTTTTCTTTTCTCACTAGCTAGTTTCTGTGTGCCTCGCCGGATTATAATCTTACAGTAGGATACAGTTGCTGCTGCGACACAGCACTAGTGTCCCCTATGGTATTGTTATCTCAAGATTTTTTCTATTTCTACACACACACACACAAATGTATATATATATATCGCCCAATTTTTACCATAAAATCATGATCCTTACAGTAAAAATCAAAATACTTGAAGTGAATTTGATTTGGTATTTGTGGTACGAAATACGGCATTAAGATACAAATACTTCGGAAAATAGTACATACAAGACAGCGAAGAAATAGCAAAGAATTTTCTTTTTATCTCTCTTAGATTTTCCATGTGTCCCTCCTTTCATACGAGGATACTAGATGAGGCAAATTAGGGATAGCACTGACTTACGCACTATATGACGAATAACTTTTTGAATGTGACTTGTAATAGAGCATCCTTAATAGATAAAGTTAACAGATTTCCATTGGGATAATATTGGATGACCTTGGTGGAAAGGAAAGTATTAAAATGTAGGAATGCAATTCTAGAACCTAAGTGTAGCGTCACCAAATGTTTGATCCTCCAGAAACTTACTTATTTCAAGAGATTGCAACATTAACAAACAAACAACATTAACTAATTAAACAATTTCATACTAATATTAAAAACTGAATTAACCCCTCTAACACTAATATATCCATTAACCCAACCCCTATCTAAGACTACCTCCTCACAACCGCAATCTTATAAAGAATGAAAACATAATCAAAAATGAATTGCAACAGACCCCATCGCCTCTCTTTTTATAAAACTGAACTTAATGCACCAAAACCGGAAATATGTGAGGAAATTAAAATCTATAAAAATAACAAATAGGAAACTCTCTTAAAAGAGTTGCACCCAGAAGATAATTCCCTCTACTTCACACGAACGCGAAACCTTCCAAAAAATTCATTACTATCCCCGCTTTAATAGGTAATTAAGGTTTAGTATTCGCTAACAAAGGTAATAGTGATCTATTAGTACAATCCTGTGAAATCTCCTTCCATGAAAATGGTCAATTATATGATGATGACGAATCAATGAAAATAATAACATTAATCACTCGTCCTCCTTACCATCTCCTCTGACATTGTATTAATCGTAAGATTCATAAATAAACAAAACGCACCTTCGGCGCAGGTGATATTTTCAACCTAGTTTTCAAATACTTTTTTTTTCCCAAATGTACTTAGTTATTTAAGAAGAATATTTAATAAACGACTAATGTTTTTTTTTTTTTTCATTTTCTCAAGAATATGCAGCATGCCACTATTGTCTTTTTACCTAAATCTGGACGAAATAAAACCATCGTCAATAATTATAGATGTATTAGCCAATTTCATACTTTCTCTAAATTTTTGGAAAGAGTTCTATTAAAAAAAGATTGCTAGATCACATCTTCTTTGATATGCTCCTCCCTGATTTACAATTTCGCTTCAGAACTAAATTTATTGCTGTACAACTGTTCCGTGTTGTGAATGTCATTTCAAAACAATTCAGTTCCAAGAATTCTCCGGGGGCATTTCTTCCGATATTCAAAATACCTTTGATGTGTTAATATGTAAATAAATTTACCTTAATGCATCCTCATACAGTATCCTTATAACTAATAATTACTGTAAAAACAGAACCTTTAAAGTCAAAATTAACAAAGAATGTTCTGACATCAGCCACATTCAAGCTGGGTTTCCACATGAGGTCCGTAACGAACCCATTTTTTCTCATCCAGACTTATGAATTTTCTCAGAACGCATACAATAGTTTTGGCCATTTTACAGATGATACAACAATTATTCCACAATGTAAAACTCTCTTTAAGAACTAAAAATCTTCTAAAACACCTAAAAAACAGAGAAATGATTTATCTTGTGGTGCATTTCTATCAACATTTTCAAAATAAAATCATTAATTTTTTGCAAAGATTGTGTCCTCCCGCTCCCATCCGAAAATAATAACAGCCCAAAATACTAATAACCTCAAGGTCAAAATAATGATAATAAACCTCTCGTCCTCTCACTTCCTTAAACTTTTGAATCAAAAAATTAAATAGGACTGAGGTAAAATACTTTGGTTTCACCCTAAACTCCAAATTTACTTTCAAATCCCATATCAACAGTATGAAAGAAAAATGCTGAGTTAAAAAAAATAATATACTCCCCTTGATAGGTGTGCACTCCGTCCTTTCTCCCATAGAACCTTTGCTTTTAAAACAAAGACCAATTATCCTTTACGCAGCCGTCCTTTCGGGTCACACCGCCAAACACACTTAATAAAAATACACGTCCTCTAAAACTAGCTCTTTAGAATCTTGATGAATGTCCCTTGATATGTTAGTACTTTATCACGACCTAAAAGATTCATTAGTAAAATCAAACATTCCCTACTTATCAAGGAAATTCTATAATACACTTTTTTTCTAACGAAAATCTATCAAGGCTCAAATAATTTTTGCTCTTAATAAAGACATCAGCCATTTCCCTCTTATGACTCTCACAATCACATCTTCCATCTTTTACCTTCCTAACCTTCAGTTTTTTAACACAAACCTTTCAAAAACTACCTTTCACGTTCAAGCATTCAATCAGCTACTTCTCTTTTACTTCCGTCCCTATCACGTAAAACTGCTGCTAAAACTTACTGTGAATAAACATCAAAACCATTCAGCTCATCCCCTGCAGTTCTTCCATTCCATCTACAGCGGGCGCATGCCCGAATCACAGAAATTATTTCTCCGAGCTACCTTATTTCAATCAACATAACAAAATATATCTTACACGTTAATAAAGTTGACTGAGAGACCGACATTAGATGCAATTCTTCTATTTAAGGCTTACATTTAAAATGCACGGCACATTTCTATGCCAAATGTAACTTAAAAGCTATAATAAATATCAACACATAATTCATATCACAAAAAACAAGGTTATTTAACTTCATGTTGCCATACATAGAAAATTTAAACAGCCTCAATGTTTTAAAAATAATCGTAAAGTCTACTGAAATGAATCATGCAAAATAAAATTACAAAAATTTTGCATTATAATTAATGTATTATTTTCAAATATCACACGCTATGAGCTGTCACTCTTACAAATTAAAGAAATATATATGTTTTATCTTAAGAAAATTTCCCAGGTTTTAAAGTTTAGTTTTTTTTTTCATATTTAATGGGTTCAATTCCGTATCTATATTTAGTGTACTAAAATTTTTAGGAAATTCAACACTTTTGAATTATGCTAAATTATTCAATATCACTTTATGAAATCGTACTCCACGATTTATTATTTCTTGCAATAATATTCCATGACCACACAAATTATCGTTTTAACATATTTTACTGTCTTATAGTTTTCGGAATTATTACTTTATTTCATTGCTGGGTACCATGGTAGCATTTTACTCTCATATTACTTATTAAATAGTATTAAGTTCAGGAGTAACAAAAAAAATCAAAATATTCTCAATTTTCAATTTTTTTATTCTTCGATATAAATAAACTTTCATTAAGAGCTTTTTTATGCTTTTTTGTATGTATATCCTTTCAATCTGAAATATTTCAAATTAGACTTAATGCATATAGTTGTGAAAATAGTCCATTTTAAAAGAAAACAAGGTACCACACAATGTTACAATTGTAACTATTTTCATCGATCGACGAGAAACTATAGAACGAATTCTAGATGCCTTAAATGTGAAGAAAACCACCGCAAGGGCGAATGTGAAATAAATGTAAGGTTAGAAAAACTTTAATATCGAAATAAATTTATAATATAATTGAATATATTGAAATATATTTCAATATTTAAATATTTCTACTTTAATCCGATACAAGGATGATTTATTTTTTTAAAAAATACGAAGAGAATTTTATATATATATATATATATATATATATGTATATATATACTGAATATGTATATATGTATATATATATACTGGATATGTATATATACTATATGCTGAATATGTATGTATGTATACTGAATGTATGTAATATATACTGAATAATAACTAATATGTATGCTGAGACTCTTCTTTCAACATGTATGTATATGAGACATATATAATAATAATATGTATATACTGAACTATTATGCTGAGACCAGCCAACCATGTGCTTGCTGAGACCAATATTGTATGTATGCTGGATGTAACAATATGTAATAGCCTTACTTTGAGGATATGTATGTATGCTGAGGATATATGTAACTGTAGCAATAATAACTTCTTCCTGTATGTATGCTTGCTGAGACAATGTATGTATGTGTAGCCATGCAGACTATAACCTTTAATGGCAATAGCCAACATAGCAACTGTATACTGAGATAGCCAATAATATATGGATAATATGCAACCCATGCTGAATATATAATAATAATAATAGCAATGTATAATATGTAATAATAATATATATGCTGAATAATAATATATATATAGCATAGCAATTAATATATGTATGTATGTAGCCAATATATATATATGCACAGTTATCATATGTAATATCTTCAGATAACGCCTAAATGACGTAACATGTACTGAAGATCATTCAATTTTCTAATACATATATATACTGAAAATCGACTATTTCTCTAGTGGACTCGGAGGTCTTGTGATCATGGTCGCGGACTCGCGCCAGGTGGTCTTCGAAAAATCGTGAATTCAAGCCTTGATGCCACTGAATACTCACTGTATACTTGGAGCACATACACGTTAAAGCTTTTAAGACTCACGCATAGTTCTCCCTTAGCATGTCGTGGAAGGAAGGAATGGGAGGTGCCAGCTCAAGTGTTGTTCTCGTCACTTGACCCAGGCCAAAAATTACAAAGTCCGTTGATAGTAGCCCTCCTGTGGATGCAAGTACGACATTAATAAAATCGAACAAAGACAATATCTCTTTCTTTAAAAGTATGTTTTCCCTAAAACAATGTTTAAAAAACCCCATTTTCTACTTACTAAGCTTCAATTTGTTAAGAATTATTTCAAGTTTTAAATTATTAGCAACATCATTTCCGACTGCTGCATTTTATGTTTACATTTTTCATTCGTAATATCTTGCCTAAGTTAATAAAAAGTTCATTTTTATATACATTTTGCATCATTATCAGTTCTTTAATAGTTTCATATTAAATTTAAGTTGACATTTTTTCAAAATATCGGTAAAAGTCGATCATATCGTCCTTGTGAAAGGAAGTCTACTGAAAACAAAGCACTGATATTCGAAACATTTGAAATGGTGAAGGAGCGCAGACCTTAAGCGGAATAAAGCTACAATAATATAGCTAACCTAAAAATGATGAGAAATATCCGTCTGGACATTTAAATAGGACAATAATTATTGATTTAGAAACTTCAGTTAGGGCTTTTTCACTGTTATGTTGTCCATCACAATCGACATTCTAGTCTAGTATGCACCGTGAGACAACAAAAATCACGTATTTTTTTTAAGTACCAACCTGGGCAAGAGTTGTACTATTAGCTCATATAACAGCAAGAAAGGAGAAAAACAAACATTTTACGTTGTTCCGAAGCACGGAGCAAAAAGCAACAGGAAGCAATAATGGATGATAGAAAGGAAATTATGTATATATATATATATTACTTTTTCATAGATTTTTTTAAATCTTTATCCTTTTCTTTGTCCCATAAGATAAACTCTGAAGGATTTTTTGGTATATTTTTATAGTAATTAAATAACCATACTAAAAAAAGTGACAGTACTTTTTAAGAATTAAATAATAAGACCTGAAGAAGACTCAAAATTAAGAGAGAAAATTAAGTTTCTAGAGTTTTACAACGCCTTTTCTGAAGAGAGAGGGGTGAAGTAAAAAGAAAAACACCTGAGAGTTCAATGCCTCTGGAGTGGAGACCACCCAGGTAGCGGTGAATAAAAGTAGGTGTTGCAAAAATAGGCGGGAAAATCGTGATGAAATAGGCATAAGGGCGAGAAAAAAATAATGATAGAAACTGATGAGAGTCTGTTTTACCAGTGGTTGACACAGTTTCACTTTTGATTGTAAAAGATATATTGGAAAGAAGGGGGAGGGGAAAGTCGAATTTGAAAATTTTGCATTTTCAGGAGAATGAAGATTGAAATAATTGTTACAAGTTTGATATGGATAGGGATGAGTACCGCAGTTGTGGAAGGATAGTGTTTGAGCTTTGAGAAGTGAGTTTTCCTGATAGGAAAGGGTACAGTAGAATTTCGGGAAAGAGAAAATGTGAGTTTTTGATTGAAGGAATTTTTAAGAACTTTATAGATAACATCATTACGGACGAACCAGGGAAAATTAACAATTATATTGCGAGTTTTATTTTGGAGAAGTTGTAGCTTTTTAAGATGAGTTTTAACGGTTTGGCTCCACACGGAGTTAGCATAAAGGAAGATAGGAAGGATATCTTGTTTACATAGGAGAATTTTGTTGAGTAGGGATAGGTGGGAAAAATTTGTCTACTAAGTGGATGTATTTGTAAGTTTCTTTCCAGAATATGTTGAAAGTTTGCTTAGTGTATTTTTGTGAAGTTGATTTCAAATCTGGGTAGACTCCTAGGTATTTAACGTCAGTGTTGCATGTTTTGTGGTTTGTTTGGCTGGTTAGGGAGTACGTGGACCTTACAGATGATCAGAGCTTTGTTTTGATTGTTTTAACTGATATTCCCCAAGGGGCGAACCTTTTTTCTTCAATTTTAAGGAAACTTTTTTCTTACTTCATTTGTGTTTTTAGATTGGGTGAGGATGGTGGCATCCTCGATATAGAGGCAGAGACCGGGAAAGATGTTTGAAGGAAGTAATATGTGAAAAGACAGTAGAGGGAGGGACATAAAACTGATCATTGGAAACAATCAGCAAGAATTTTGCCAATAAATGAAAATTCAGCGTTAATTTTAACTTGAAAGGAATGGTTTTCAAGAAAACAATTGTATGTCAGTAATATAAGTTGGGAAGTAAAGCTGAATTTATTTGTGCAAGAGCCCCTTGTGCCAAAGACGGTCGAAGGCTTTTTGAATGTCATGAAAAATTCCGGCTGTAATTTGCTTATTATTGTAGCCTTCATTGATGGTGTTAACACGAAGAAGTCGATGTATGGTACTATGTTTTTGCATTAAAGCCAAACTGAGTATCGTTTTAGGCATAAACACGGTACCATACATCAAATTATCATGCCATCATCATATGATTAATATGGACAAGGATCCGTTATAGAAGAAATTTTTCAGAGATGTTAGAAAGGGTGTGTAGAAGTCTGATAGGACGATAAGAATTAGATAGAGAGTGCTCCTCCCCTGGCTTGACGAAAAGGATAATTGTAGCGTACTTCCGTTTGGAAAGAAAATGAAAGAGGAGAAGGCTTTTATTAATATTTTTGTGGTATGAGTATGCACATTGAGAGGAAAGTGTTTGAAAGCGTAGCTATGAATGTCATTTTCACTGGGGGCTTTTTGTTTTTTAAGACTTTCAATAATTAGAGCTGCTTTTGTGAGAGAGGTGAGGAGTTGTTTTGGTTAGATGAGAGGAAATTAGAAACAAAATTACAAGTTTGTTAAATGTGTCGAATATTGGAAGGGGAGCTGTTGATTTGAAAGGGTGATCCTAGAGAGAGGTCAAACAAATCTCCTTTTCAGAGTAGACTTTTAAAATAAGGCGGTTGAGGGGGATAAGCTGAATTTTTTTTTATAATGCTGAAAAAGCAGTTGTATTCGGGATTTAATTCTTTGAGAAGATTTCCCCATTTTTTTCATTTATAAAGTTTTTAATTTCTTATTTTATTTGTTTTTGAAGTTTGTGTGATTCGGCATTTAAAGGAGGGTAGCGAAAATGCTGTCAAAGTTTGCGAGTTCTATTCTTAAGATGAGATTTCTGATGTGAGGAGAAGGGCGAAGGTGGGGAGTGGAGATGGGTTTTGTCTAACTAGAGGCTATATTAACCTCCTGAATATAATCATTGAAATAGTAGATGGATTATTCAAGTTCTTAGATGTTATGGATGGAAAGGTTACCTAGAATGGTCTGTGAAATGATCTTTCTGAAAAGGGGCCAATTCGTGGTTGTGAACGATTGAAGAGAAATGGGAGGTGGGTGAAAATAATTCCGATAATGACCGGATTGTGGTCACTGCTGAGAATAAATTAATACTTTAACCTCGGCAATTTGGAATATTTTTTTGAAGAACTATGCCAATTATAATGTTTACGTAGCCAAAGTAAGGAAAATGAGGGGGTGGGGGAAATCGGGTGCGGAAATTGCGAAGTTACTATTGGACAGGATACTGTGGAGGCATGCCAAGATCTATTTGACCTGCCTCTGTTCTAAGAGGGAAGTTTTGCATGAAAGCCACCTAATACGATGCCAGAGTTGTGAAAAAGACATTTTCAATTTCAGAGCTATTAGGAATGTTTTGAGGAGAGCGATAAATAGTAGATACGATTAAATATTTATTGTTGTGCGTTTTGATAAAAATAGTTATGTTTTCTGTGGTGGAAAGTGGTGATTATTTATTGCACTAGATTATGAGAGATTTATTTTTTAATGATAAGCGCAGCACCGTATCCCCGATGTGAAATCCGATCCGAGATGTGTGCACTAAAAAATTTGGAATATGACAAGGGGTTGGGGGAGGAGTGTTAAAGTGAGTCTCCTGGATTCCAATGATATCAGGAATGATTCAGAATTTTCTTTTTTGTATATTCATTGATTTTATTTTGTCCTTGTGCCATTTGCATTCCAACTTAAAATAAAACGAAAGGGCGAAAAAAGCAGGGGAGGTCTAAACATTGGACCAGATTTTGCAGATTTGGGGGAAGGTATTAAAAAGAATTGGAAACTTACTTGCGCCTACATAATGGGCTCAACAATCTCGCTAATTCCTTTGTTTTCTATAACTTCTATCCAATATCTCCGGTATGCATCTTATTCATTGCACTTCTTATGTAGTTATGTTTATTTACATAGCTCTCGGTTCTTTCACAAGGCGAGTCTCTCCTTTCAAATAACGTAATAAAGTAGTCTCAAATGTAAGCCAAATCAAAAGTTATAATTTAAAAAAAAACATTTTTTTTTTTTTTGACACCAAGACCTGATTTCGTGACGACATGCGATTGACGTTGAGTGGGGAATATAATAGTGTTTACTAGGCAATTTTCAAGATTTATTTTACTTTTCGAGATTAGAAGAGAGAAAGTATCCTTTCTTTAAATCTGTGGGAAATCATTCGAAACTATAGAACAATTCGAAGAAAATTGAGTAGATCGAATACTCTTAAATACTGGTTGATTTTAAATCCCTTCTGGCGCTATGCCCTGTTTCTGAAATCACGCTAGTATACATTGCCCATTCAATCGCAAAAAATAAGATTAAGAAATTCCGACTTATTTATGAAATAATTATTATGTTTGAAAAAATATGGAACCCCTTTCATACAGGATGCTGTAAAATTGAACTCCTTGTAACGTCGAAAAACAGTCAAATATGATCCAAATGTTTTTTTTCTCTTCCTTTCTGCTTGTGTATTTTGCCAAGGCAAATTTACTGTATGTTACGATAGGCCTGTTTTAAAATCCTAAAAATCATGTTGGGGTTCAGTTCCTGAGATTTCAGCTATTTAAATGACAGAAATTCTGATGTAAAGAAACAAACTGAATGCAAGATGAACACTTTGAGGTGGCAGAGTACTGAAAAGTGTTTGGGATAATCTCTAAGTCTTATCGCTATAAAACAATAGGTACTCTGATGGATCTATAAGGAGAGAAAAATCGGTATAATCTTATTCAAAGAAAAAAAAAGGAATCATAATGATATAATTTCAAGTTAAATAGATATTTCAGCGATCAAAATACAATATAATAATGGATAAAAAAATTTCCAAGAGAAGTTGAAAAATAAATGTTTAAATCTATTCATTGCTACTTAGAAAATGAAGGCTCGGCAGCTGTCAACTAGTATAAGAAAGGGGATTCCTCCTCCCCGCCAATTTTATTACAGATATGTAAAAGCCGCCTCTTCCTATATTTTTATGAAGAGTTTGGACCATGCCTCAATTCCCTTTTTCCCGCCTCCTTCGGCTCGCAAACAAATTTTAGAGAAGTAAAAAAGAAACCGCCTTATTTCTCTCTCTCTCTCTCTCTCTCTCATCGTTCGAGATCACTTATTATTCAGCTTCAGTTGACACAAAGCAACGAAGGGTGGATTTCCCCTCTCTTTTGAGAAACTGAAAAGGAAGTATTACACAGCGTTTCAATTGACAACCCTCGAATCGCCCTTTTCGCTAAATCCCCCCCTCCTACCACTTTTGTCATGCTGAGTGAGTAGTGGTCAAAATATCTAAGTGAAAATATAGAGTCCGTGACACTTAACCTCGTTTTACGAAACCGAATGTAATTCCTCTTTCTACGAATGAAATTGAAGAAAAAGGTTAGAGTGAACAGGGCATTTATTATATATTTAGATACAAAATGTTAAGATTTCCAAATTTCTAAGAGAAGCGCTGTCATATTTTTTATAGGAAAACAAATGAATAATGGTTCAAATTCTTTCACTTTGATTGCAAACAACATTGAACGGACCTTAAAAAATATATATTATGTTTTAATCTCTAAATGTTGGTATTAGAAAAGACACAATACTACTTTTGTGACATTAATTACCATTTTAACCAGAATATGTGAAATTTTTAAAATTTTTCAATCACTCTCAATTCGATTGTATGTCGTTTAGTTGTCTCAACACAAAATAAAAATTTTGAATAATTACTTCAAACGCAAACTATTTCTGAAGGATATCTGTCATTATATTTCGCAAACAGGAAAACTAGAGAAAAATTGTTGTTAAGAACTTTATTTTTCTAGAACTGCAAACAAATTAAAATTATTTAAATCCACACATGAACACAGTTCAGCCTCTCTCTCTCTTTTCACTTTATAATTATAAATTATAGCATACATTTTATTGCTTTCGATTATTAACATTTATAACCTAAGAAAAAGGGACATTTCTAGTTATTAATATATTTCATAGAAATTAATTATGGATATTTATAATTTGTCTCAAGAGTTATCTTTTGGAATTAAAAGATCGAGCGCACTAAATGATAAATAAATCAAATATCCTTTTCTACTTATGCATTTCATCGAATGTGTAAAGAAAGACCTTACATATTTCTTTATCATCCATTTTATAAGTTTTTATTTAACTTCCTTTGTTCATATCTATGTCATACCAGAACAAAATCTCAACTCGAATTTCACCCCACTTCCTATCATTTGATCGAGCTGAAATTTTGCACACACGCATAACTCCGATGACAATACAATACAGTGGTATGCTCAGGCAGTGACTGATTGGGGAAGAGAAGGTTGGGGGCCCGATTCTGACCTTCAACATGCAATTCAGCTGAAATTATATACATACGTGCAGCTCGCGTGAGTGCGATTTTCTAGTCTTCAATTTCAAAATTAAAAAGAAATAAATGGATACAAGTAAGAATAAAAGGTACATAAATATGTCTTAACCAAAAGATAAAATTTGCAGAAAAGCTTGCCATTAATACTTCTTTTGATCTCACATGATGCGTTGCTAGTAAATAACGAGATTGACGCTGCTGCAGAAAAGTACACATGCGCCAAATGATCGACAGCTGTTTAGCGTGAAGCATACTGTTTCGAATGAAGCGCCTCTCATTTCTATAAAAAAAAAATCCGTAAAGCCGTAGCCTTCGTTCCCATTAGAGTTATTATTTGTTTTCGCCAAAAAAATGATAAGTGTCACTATAGATCAACGAACTGTTGTGACATTTGATATGAAACTTGAAAAAATTCGCTAGTGAAACATAGTTTATTCAAAGAAATATATGGCAATTAATTTTTAGCACGTGCACGTACTTTTGAATGATTTAATAGTTTTCAAAATGTTGGAGAAGTTGAAGATGATTCACGCCTTGGTCGCCGTCCATATCAAAAAGGGTAACAATATCGAAAATATCGTTTAATCTTGTTCGATCTGACCGTCGGTTAAGTATTCGATTCGTGCAATTACTGAGACTATGGCAATTGACAATGGATCTATACAGCAAATTTTGCATAACAATTTTAACACACAAAAATGGCACGTGGAAGTTAGATGAGTAAAATATGAACTCAAATGTCGTCCCGCATTTTCAATTTCTTCGCC
Source organism: Nephila pilipes (assembly GCA_019974015.1). NCBI lineage: Eukaryota > Metazoa > Arthropoda > Arachnida > Araneae > Nephilidae > Nephila > Nephila pilipes. Next base: position 22,692 of record BMAW01010461.1, read on the forward strand.
AAAAATTAATTATTTTGCTCATGATGTGGCATTTTAACGCAGCTGATACTTCTTTCTAGTGAAAGCATTCTAAACCATGCTGACCTTTTTCCGTAAGAATATCCTCAGAGAAGGGTTTGAATCTTAAGATAATTGTTTGGTCTATAGTACTCGATGTGCTTGAAAGAGGAAGCTTAAAAAGACAATTTCTTCAACAACAACAAAAAAAAAAAAAAAAAAAACATTTTTAAATGTATCCGAAGGGGTAAGAAAATATTTTTTCAAGTTTAAGTGTACTTTGAGAATTATATACAAAACCCAGAAAAATGTTAAATTAAAAATAATGAAAAATTCCTCCACCCACTTACCTCTAAATTATTATTTAAAAAAAAGAAGTGGTCATAGTGACATAATTTTTTGTCAATCCTTCATCTTAATTCATCTTTTTCCCATGAAAAAAGAGTTTTTAATTGAAATTGTACAACTCATCAATTAAGGGACAATTTTTATTCTACTTTTTTATAATTTGCGTTTCATTAAGAATTATCGTTTTCCTGACATCGAGAATCCTGACGAAATCTATAACAAATGTATCTCTTATAAAACTCAAAAAAGATTAACTCAATAGACGGTTCAATTAAATTATTATTACACACATTTAAAATGGTCCCAAACCTGCATACGGACGTTCAAACATTAAGTACATTTATTTCCCAATTCATCAATTTTTCAATGGATTTTCTACCTTTCGAGTTTTTCAATTGCAAGCGATAAATTATTTTAAGAATATGTTTATAGAAAATTTCTTACTACCGGAAATACATTTGATGCAATATATGTAATGGTCACTAATAGGCATTCGTTCGTCACAGATATGCATTTAATTAAAGCATTCTTTCAACTTCATGAATATTTAAAATTACAAATAGGTTTTTGTCACAACAAGTACTAAAAATGATTGTAAAAATAAATAAAACTGGTTGAATTGTCGAATGCGTACCTTTAAACTCATAAGAATCTAAGAGTATATATACACTGTGATTCAACCAAAACTGAGCATTTTCTAGAGAATGAAAGAATATCTTGTCTTAGTTTTGAAATTATTTTAATTTCATTCATGTTGTATCATTCACTAAAAAAACAGAATGCTTTTGAAGTAAATTATGACGAAGTTATTTTCTTACTGTTACGTTTTTATCGGGGAATTACTATATAATACATTAAATAAAATTACAGAAGTTAGTTATTATTACGGGAAAGTATATAAAACTAATATAAGTAAAAAGGGATTTTAATAATGAGCTTTTATTTAAGGAAAGACTGCAAAATGTATAATTTTTATATATAAACTAGAATAAATTTTATAAACGCTTGAGACACTCAAGTTACTACGTTTACTCAATAAATTAAGCACAATAATTACTACTTATATATTCGAAATATACGTAGTAACTTTACCATGCTTGTTTCAATACTTACGTAAGCAAAAAGTAAATTCTGTAAGCTATAGCAATAAAAATTTAGGGTTTAAAATGTTATAGTAAATAACCACCAGTGCACAAAGGTAATTAAAAATGGTAACCAAAGCCTTAGTGTTGAGGAAGACAAGCTGCAATAAATCTTGGCATAGTGGACAAGCATAGTAAGTGATGTAAGCAAAAATTACTGCTTAAGGGTGTGAATTATTACAATAAATTTTGATATAATATGTACAAACATAAATAGGTAGAGAAAACGAACTTTATGGTTTTGTGTTTACAAACATTATTTGGTAATCTAAAAAAATCAATTGTTGTGACAGTATAAAATTAAAATTGCATTAGTGTTGCTAGCCATGCTTAACATCATTACAATTGTTTTAAATGTAAATTTCCAGAAAAAGAAAATAATACCAGAAATAATTCGAAATAAAAACCAACGTTTTTAAAAACAACGTTTTTATATGGTGGCAAAGTTTATTAAAATATTAGTTAAAACTGGTCGCAAATATCTAAATATTGCATTGTTAGGCAAATAAGAACGGTTCCCAAAATTTCAGAGCTCTAGCTTATGGGAAAATGGTTAAATTAACAATACACAATTTCATGACACACTGATACACATACATACAGACACACACCAAGTGAAATACATAACATCATTAAAACTAACTAAAATTGATTAATCCGGTAAATTAAATGGTTGGAATACAGTTTAGTCAAACCACTCTTGGAGACAGGAATTATTTGGCGGTATTTTGCCAAATGTTGCTAAATTGGTCCGTGAAGCGGACTTAACATTCAGCAAAAAAAAAAAAAAAAAAATCGTCAAGTTTGGCAATTATTCAAATTGCGCCAAGTGATTGAGCTAAACTGCATTATTTAAAAAAATATATATGAGTTAAAACTTGTCGCAAACGTCTAAATATTGCATTGTTAGGCGAGTACGAACGATTCCCAAAATTTCAAAGTTCTAGATTGATGGGAAGTTGGTTAAATTAACGATCGAAAATTTGATGACACACACACACACCAAGTGAAATTCAGAAAAACGTTTTAAAAAGTTCAAGTATAGTGTACCAGTAAAAGAAATCCTTTCTTTCGAATTGTTTTCATAATACTTTACAAAAGAATATTGATATTCATATTGTATAAAAAATACAAAACGCATAAAGATACGATGCACACTTAACTATTATTTGGATTATTTTCAAAATTGGAAATATTAAAATGTAGGAAGAATCCACATAAAATTAGATATTCTAATAAAATGGAGGATTAACTATATATTTATAATTTGAAGCTAGAATATATTGTATGTGAACATGTTCAATTTGACCTAAAAACCTACTGAAGACTTAATTCAAAAACTGAGCCTACGAAACGAATGTTGCTTTTTAGTTTTTCCATGGTCATAATACATACATTAGTGATGCATTATGATTATGAAGAAGCCAAATTACATGTTTATTGATCATGTTTGTTTCAGAATTTTCAACAAGCGTCATATAAATAATAGTTTCATTTTAAAAACCGTAAATTACTAATAAGGGATAACTAATGACTCAAGCACTTTACTCTTAATAATACTAAATTTTACTTAAGCATTTGTAAGTGCTAAAATTTACTTTAAAATACAACGTTGTAGTAACTAGCTTTTTAATTGTCCATAAATTATAAAATCAAATCAAAATGAATTTAGGAAAAACTTGAATAAAGTACAAATAAATAAAAAAAAATTCAACAAAACTGTAGATCTTTTAATATCCATTATTCAAAAATATTTCCAGATACCACTGTTGTCAGATTTTTCAAACAAAATAAAAAAAAAGCACGCTGTTAAAATTCTATTGAAATTTTAGTTTAGAATTAAATAATCTCTTGAAGCTAAATTAACAATTCTTGATTATTTGTTTTTTTTCCCTTTTGTATGGTTTTTATGATTTCAATGGCTTTTTTTTTTCACTTTCTTAGTTAGAAACTCGTCAATATTCCGTAAAATGCAAATGTAATGCTTACATTTGTGTGCCGTGTACGAGTATTTCAGGTCATATATAGTGTTTGAAAGAAAAATTTTAGTCAATTCCTAGTTAATGTTTGCAGAAAGGACAGTGAAACCTGAAACCTCTGTTTCCGCGTATCATAAATTGGGATTTAATTTAAATGTTATAAATTTATTTTGATAAAAATAAATAAGAATTTCTTAAAATTTTTGAGCATCTTCGAAGAAATGCATAACTAGAGGCCCCGTACGAATGCATTCTTGTGAAGAGAGAAATGCAATGAGAGATTTCATAGCACAATCATTTAGCAAGAACATTTATACCTTCTAAGAGATATTATACTATAGCTTTCCAAGTACTTAATATCCGTCTATTTGAAATATCAGTCATGACGTTAATTGCATAATAATGTAACATCACGCAATGAGATGAGAAGATTGAACTAACTAATCAAGTAGCTGAAACACTTCTAGAACATTTGATATTCTGTAACTATCAGACGAGATTTCAGGAAATAGAATTTAGAAAGGAATTAGAAACGATTTGGTTTTTTCTGCTTGTACTGTTAGCTCTTTACTTTTCTTATGTTCCTCTTTTCTCTAAGTAACGTTATTTGTATAAAATGCTTGAAGCTTCTTATAGAGGAAACGTAATTACAACAATCGCATATTACAGTTGGAACAGATGATAAATGAAAGAGATCCAATTTTACACATTTTGGCTAATTTTTCCAAACATACATCGTTAATGATTCGCACACATATTATGGTACCTTTCGGGATTTTAAGTGAAGGTTGTTTCAGCGAAACTTACGTTTCCTCAACCCATTTCATTTGCTCTTCATTTTGCAATTTACTTGAAATGTTCTCTTTCTCAACGCTTACTATGAAAGTTTTTATTCTAAAACCTGTTTCGGCACTTGGTTCGTGAAAAATGAATACCAGAGAATCATATGGAGAAGATTGTTGAAATAAATGGTGTGATACTGCTTCAATGCAACATATCTCTGAAACAGATATTTTTTGATAGTAAATAGATTAAATATTTTTAGCAGTAAAAGTTATTTTACATTACAATTAGAGTTTAAACACAAATTTTAACTGTCAAGGAATAAGAAGAGATACAATAAATATTAATTAAATCATTGCAGCTGCTGATAAATAGTATTGAATGCATAGGAATTCAACAAATGTTTCTTCGATACTCTAAAAGAATCCCCAATGATTTTTTTTAAAAAAAGTTGATATAGCTCGTCAAGTAAAAACCTCCAGGAAATGTGTTACATTATTGCGAAAAAATTGAAAAATCGAAAGAATTATTAGAACCAATTGGACAAGAAACGCATACGAAGTTCTTGCTTTTCAACAAATGTGACAAACAATGTCCTCCCTGTGTGGAAATATTTTCCACATAAAAATCTCCAAGCACAGATCTTTTGTGTTTTCTTGGAAGATGTACTGTAAATATTGGTTCAATATAGGGGAAAAAATCAATTGATAAAATTGTTTGACAGAGTCATGAGGCATCTTTCTGGTGTGAAATATTTTTATGAATCAATGTTAACATTTTTATAATGAAACTTAATCAAAATTTTGTTGTCAAAAACGGTATTAAAATGCATATAAATACAAAGTAATAATAGTTTCAATCGTAATTTTTCTTTTTATTTCTATTTATCTATGAACACAAAGGACTCAAAATGTACAGGGATTGCTTTTATAATAATGTATAATCATAACTTATACATAGTTTGATTTATTTCTCTTTTTAATAGAAAGTTCATCTTTTTTTCAGTTAGTGAGTATATTGAGATATAATATTGGGTACATGGTCACGTCGACTACGAAAGCTGATGAAAATCCATTTAAACTTACACAAAAAATTTCTAATCCAATATGATTTGCTAACATATTTCTGGTTTGACAGAGGACGGATTGTTACGTATCCAGTATTTGTTACTTGAACTGTGTTCAAAGCGATCATTTTTATCGACTGTATTTCTCTATTTTTATAACGATTTTACTATCATCATAGATCTCTTCGTTTATGAGTCGATCATATATTTTTAAAAAATTAACATGTGAAGCGAATAGATTAAAATCATTCCGAAGAGTTTATTTATCTTTAAATCTTACATATGATGGCAGCATGTAAATAAGACGATTGCTCAATAAATATTTTACTTAGACTGAACAGTTGTTCTTCATTGAAACGTATCATGAGGTTTGCTTGAGTAAGAATAAGCATTGTCCATGAAAGCAATTTCACTTTCAAAACTCGCCCAGGAATGTAATTCTATTTTTTTGAAAGGAGGAGATTCTGGATTTTTTCAAACCTGGGGTCCTTAAACAGGGTTTTCTTTGTATGCGTTCACCCACCACATTTTACGTCCTTTTAACAAAGAAGTCCTTTTCCGTCATTTTTATGAGAGACCATATTATCGAAAGAGCGAGAGTAGTTATTGAAGAATAGGTCGCCAAATATTGGGTTTCAGAAACTTCTCTACCTCTCTTTGAATGAAAGAGGGAGGGGGCAATATCATTCAAACCTCTAACATCATTGACACGCGTACTCCATTCATTCCCGATGTATCCTTTCAAGTGACAAATTTTTTCGTTCTTTGAATTCTCGAGTTTCCCTTGCGAATGTGTGAATATCCTCCCCTCAACCCCTTTTGAATAAATGTAGCCGGGCTCAGAAAGCGGCACTTTACATCCTAGCGGCACTATGTCATTTTTTGCATGGTACAAAACCTGCTATTTTAACAGCATTCAGTACTACACCTCCTTTTGTAATTGATATTTTTAGGATAATCTATGTTTTTACACTAATCGTAGCTTTGACTTCAAGAATAATAGTTCATTTGTGGAAACATTGCTGCACCAATGTAGACGCTGAAGTATATTTCAGAAAGTTATCACAATTTTCTTATTGTTAAAAGAAATTTTCTTCTACTATTATTTAACATGAAATTATTTATCTTATTTTTAGGGCCTTTATAGGGCCTTTTTTTCTACAAATGGTATATTGAACAATTTTTCGATTGAGATTGCTTTTTAAAAAAGAAATTAATTTAGCATATTAGATAAAATTAATTTCATTTTTAGAACTTTTCATGGTAGAAAGTTTGTTAACCACTGCCAATTGGAGGTTATTTAAAAGTCTCTTCATGCTTTTCTTTTCTCTTTACATTGCACTAAGTAAAAAGAAAGAGTTTTATCAGATAACATTGTAATAAAATATTTATAAAACAAAAACTTGTTCGTCTCCTGCTAACTGCTGGTGGCAAGTATACTTCTAACGCCTTAGAAAGGATTAAAAAAATATCAGCATTGAAAAATGTGTAAAAATACAAAAATTGTCTGAGAAAAATGTATTTTGTGGCTCACAAAAAGGAAGGAAGGATTGAGGAAGATGTAAACAGAACCTCGAAGTTAGCTGAAGGGTCAAAGATCTGGATCCCTTGTAGCAAAGAAGAGACTGAAAAATTCCACTTGAAAAATGTATATATATGGCGCTTATACAGTTTTAAGCAAATTAGAAAAAACAACATAAATAAGACTATATGTAATTCAAAAATGCTCAACATGTTTGTTCTTTCTTTGAATAATCTTGAAATGTTTTAAATTTGAAAACAATTTGGCTTTCCATTAAATTATGAATAATGTTAATTTAACTCCTTTTCTCAATTGATATGCTTGCATTTCCTCTTTTATAACACGAAAGCATATCAATCTTTTGATTTGCGGCTTCCTTTCGTCATTAAGTTTTTGTTAGACATGTATATATCAAGAATAAAACTCCGTCTTTGTAAATCGTAAAACAGATCTATAAAGATTTGAAATTATTATTACTGTTATTTTGTCTTTCTTTTGTTTATTCAATACAAATTTGTACTTTATATTCCTTTTTATTAATTATAATTCATTTTAATACCTCATTTCTTGCCTTTTATAATATTTTTCAGCTAACAAATATCTTTTTCACAATGTATGTAAAAAGGCACATTTGTTTATTAAATGTTAATCAAAAGATATTTCAAAAATAGCCTGCATTTGTCTTGAATTGTACCAAAGGATTCTTTACTTCTGAAGTAGGCTATTATCAGACATCTGAATTAATTTATGTCAATTATTTTTATTATTAATGTAAACTCATTCCAAAACTTTGTTTTTCACATACTGTGAATGCAATCCTGTGAATTCAGCATAGTTCTAGGTTTCCAAATTAAAGAATAAAAAGTAAATAGTTGTAATGAATAAAAACAATCACTTGGAAAATAGTTTAACTATTCTATTCGTAAAAAAGTATATTTGCGTATTTTACTGTTGTTATAAAATGTTTCTAATGGTATTGACGATAGGTTTTTTTAAGGGGACTTAGTACCTTACGAAATCAAAAGTAGAACATTTGGACAAACTTTTTTCGATTCCTCATAAAACAACAATATTTGCTCATTTCAGTATGAAACTTTGCCAGTTTGTGTAATAAAGTACATAGTTTAAAATATTGGGTCAAGTTTTGCTAGTAAATCAATATATTTTCTTACACAACATGAAATATGCGTACAAAAATTTGAAAAATAAATTAGCTTACCTTACGTTACCCACAAGATCACATTTGAAAGATGTACAGTAGAGCCATAATTCTTATACCAAATTAAAGCTAAATAATGACCTTATTCTGTAAACTACAAATTTTAAATTTATCTTACATTAAAAAAAATTGAAAAATTAAAAAAGATATCAAATTTGTATTCAGTAACTTTTTTTTCATGTATCATGTTATAAAATAAAATCTAATCATCCTATTAACAAAATTGAGGTTCACAGAATAAATATTTACAAGTATAACACTCATGTAAAATTTTAAAGCTCTACATGCAAAACATTTTTTTAATCCTGTGGGAATGTGTGAAAATAACAAACTGAGAATAAGAGGTTTGTTTACATTGCATTACATAGAACAAGCCACTTAAGACATTTGCATTTTTTGCTGCACAGGGCGTAATAATTGTCGGATTTTGACGCGGTTTGTTTTAAAATGTATCTAACATTCAGTACTATTTTTTAAAACAAATTTGAAAAATCGAATTTTTGAAGGTGCAAAGGTACTAAGTCCCCTTAATGACGATCTCACAATTTTATTTTCTCGTATTTTTCTCAAAACCGCTGAACCTCATAATCTTTGCACAAACATCAAAAGATTTTATCTACTTTTGGGACACTTAAGTTGAGTGGTATTTGCCTTCATATTGAATTTGGAGGCACTAAATACCGGTAAAAACTTTTATAAACCTAACATATTCAGTGTTTGGAAAGAAGTGATTATTGCTTACATACATCCATAGCTTTACTTTAGTAAAAGAAAAGAAGACAGTTATTTTTTTTCTTATTCAGAGCTGTATATTAACATAAGAATTTCAAAAAAAACTTAATTAACTTTACTTATATATATTTTGAAACTTCTAATCTCAACCTTTCACGAATTAAAATTTTCTGAATGTAACACTTTTAAAGTTAAAACCTATTGTATATTATTCAATGCTACTATTTTTTAAGTATGTGAATGCAGTATTTATTATGGTTGAACATGATGTGTTTTTTACTGATACTATATGTTTAAAATACTCGCGGAGTTAAAATGTTGGTGAAAGTGTTCATCACAACAAATAATTGATTAACAAATAAACATCTATTCTTTAGTAATTGGATAAACATTATAACATAAACATTTATTCTTTGTCTGATTTTACTATATGTTTCTTGCTAACAAGAATACGAGTCTAAATTGAAAGACAAATTTGAAACGAAATAAAATTTAATATAAGTGTAATGTCGGGTAATCGCTAAACTTTTTATTTGCTTCTTAAAAAATATAATAAATGTTTTCCATTTTAATGTTTAATTTCCATATTTTCCATTTTAATATTTCCACAGTGACTAGCGTCCTTTTTTTAACGGGATGCTTATGGGGTGGATGAGACTTGAAAACCGTAGGGGAGTGAATTTCTGGATACCTCTGAGGAGACGCATGCGCAATTTGGAATCCCATCGGATGCTTTGTGGCAGCCCTTAATCTAATTCAATGCCGTGCTCGCTGTTCTAACATTAGGTTTAACATATCACGTGCAAAATGTGTACGATATTGAATTAAACTTTTCTAATGAACATTTTTATTCTGAAGATGATTTTTTGAAATAGAAAGAAAAAAAGAGAAGAGTGCGTCATTGTTTACGGTAAGAAATACACAAAAAAAGATGCTGGATTAAAGCTCACTTGTTATGTTTGTCATTAAAAAGAAGTTGAAAATTATAAATTAAACAGAATTCAACATGTGAAAGCCTTGGGTCTGTAAAATGTGGTTGTAATTATCTAGCCACGATTGGAAATTTTCAACAATGCTTGAAGACAAGCAGTCACTATTTGCTTAGAGGCTCTTAATTTTTTATAACAAATATTTGTTGCTCTGAAGTCTTATTCGACGGGTAAATGTCTATTTCTGACTGTTCAGTTGATAAACGTGATTGGTTTATCATTGTAACTGATCCTTTTAAGCGTTTTCTAAGAGAATAATGTATCTTTTTAACATCACGTTTCAAATTTTTAAGTGCCTTTCGATATTACCTATACTGTTAGTGCAGTTTCACATCTAATGACAAACAATCCCTTCGTTTAATATTTCTTGCTTTTCCTTACGAATTACATCTACAACAAGATTATGATCCGAGTGTTCCAAGCCTTTTTTTGTTTCCATAGTTGTTTGGCCTAAGCTGCTCTTTTTGTTGATAAAGTGAATGTGTTTAAAACAAATCTCTCGCATTAACATGAAAAAGAAATGAATGCAAATACTCCATTCTTCGCCCTATATTGTGCACCTACATGTTTCATTCACGTCTTGAATTTCGTATGTGAAAAAGTATTCCAATTCAGTTTTTGATATGATGTGTTTTTAACGCAGACAATATAGCTATATTCATTCACCATTTCTTCATTTGCTTCATTACACAAGAAATAAGTATTAAAACTATATTTTTTTTCCTTTATAATTTTTAATAAAATTGTTCATCTACTTATAAAATTTTATTACAACAGTTTTTTCCAAAATCTTTTTTCAATTCAATACGAATTTCTTGTTAGCGTTTCACAACTTTATTGTTTATGTTAGAAAACCAGTTGCATATCACATGCCAGATATACAGTATATGCTTGGTACAATTCGAAAATACCTCTTTCTAACATTTAGATAAGTATGCCATACAAGTAATGAAACCATAGGCAGGCTTCAATGTTTTATAGCCTATGGCATTTTTCCGATTACTGTACATCACCACGCCTCCTGAAATTAATGGTAGAATTGACGATGTGTAAGAAAATTTTATGGTTCCCATTACAGCCCCGTCTAACGGTTCACCACTTGTTCTGTAACTGTGCAGTGTATGATGAAAATTGCTTGTTTCGATGTTTTATATCAACCCTTAAATTTTTGCCATAAGTTTCGAAACACCCTGTATGAGTTAGTGTTAACACACATTAAAACATTTATTTTAAAGTCTGTCATTTATTTTTTAACTGTGCAAAAATATGGAATGAGAAACTGTTGGTACTCTTAAAGGAAAAAAATGAATTGTAAAGGGTAAATCTTGATCAGCACTACTAATGTTGTAATCTGAAAACCATATCAATTGATTCTGTAGGTAGAATCAATCATTACACATTTTCTACATCAAAGTTCAAAAAGTTTTCTTCAGTATCATTCATTAATATCAGCATGCATTTCTCTCTCCCGATTTCTTATGACCGGTCATTTCATCACTTATTGGTTTGAATAAAAATACAGGATCATGTATACCAGCCTGCATATTTTTTACCATTATTTGTTGAAAGCTGCATCATCTGAATGCAAAACACCGGTTTTTCCAATTTTATGACATCTGCTTATGTTCTGGAGATCCGAATCATTTTGTAGAAGAGTATTTTTCTCTTGTTTTGTCCGGTGTCCTTGCCGTAGGAAAACACAAATGGAGTAATGATTCTAGAACCGATCACTCATTATTTCTCAAATAAAGTTTTCCAACTTCTATACCATTTCCTACATGGGTAGACTAATACTATACATTGATATCAGTTACATCCATTGTGTAACGAGAAACAATCATCATGGTTGTACAGGTATAATGACACGTTATAGGCCCCAAGGTTTTCTATGTTAAGTTATGTTTAATTTAAGATTTACAACTCCACTATGATGACAAATATAACACGCTAGTTTTATACAGCTTTCATCTTTAACTTTTTGCAGTTTTATGACAACTTTTTTTTTCACTAAAATAATTTTCTTTATTGTTAAATTTATGCTACCACTAGCATGCCTTAAATACGAAATTAAATTTGTAAACAAACATAATATTTCGACAAACATATATATGAATGAGAGCGTGTAATATAACTGGTAGAAATTAAAGAAATGTCATTTGTAGTATTAATATTCATTTGGTATAAAATTTAAAACTTCATAGGAGGAAAAGGAGCCATTTACATTTTAGTAGCAGTGATAATAACTGCCTTATAGGTCTCTTCAATAATACTTTCATAATTTACTCATTGGTAACATTTGTTCATAATATGTAATAATATATAAAAGAAGGGCAAAATTCTAATTAGTATACCAATAATTTACTTACTTCAGTTGCTAGTCAAGCAATTGGAGCATTTTTCAAAAAATTCTAATTTATCAAAGAATTGCCAAACGTGTCTGAATAATTGTGCTGCTAATGTTTTGTTTTCTATTTTGATAAAATCAAGAATGGCAACATTATTTAATAACAAAGCTTTAAATATTTTGCACTATAATCTTTATATTTAATATTTTACAATTTTAGAATATTTAAACTTTCGATTTTAGCTGAAAGCTGTTGAGATGACAATTTTTTATTTATTTGCAGATATTTTGATATCCAAGGCTAACTTGAAAAAGTATAGCATAGTTATTTAGTGACCTTTAACATCAGATTTTTGCTGAGGAAAGAACAGGTAGTATAATTCCGGTAATTATATATATTCATTTTAGAGTGATTGAGATTGAAATAACAAAAGGATCTACTATGTGCATTTATAACACTTCACAAATATTTAGTTATATTTTTTGAAAAAAAAAGTCGTCTTGAAGTCCTTTCCTGCCACGGGCAAACAAATGCTCGATTTGTAAACAAATGGCTTTTGTATTATAAAAGCTAATTAAAAATAATTTTTTTACCGATACTCTTTAATTTCTGATGTATTGAGTATTTGTATTGTGTGCGTAGTAGAATGTATACTTCCCTTTTTGAAATATCCCGAGTTAAATTTCATGCTTCTCTAAAAATATTATCTTTCTTGTCTGATATTAATTGTCTCGGATAAAACAAATAATCGATTTGTAAGTAAATGACTTTTGATTGATTGCAGTGTAGTTGTCAGCTAACGTAATAAAAATATTTTCATTCTTTCATCTATCATATATCTTGATGAAATTGGTCTCTGCTCTTAAACTACTTATGAAATATTTCTTGCGTGCAACCAGACAAACAATTTTAAAGCTAGTAAGCATATAATTTACAATGAAGCTGTATAAGTTTCATACAATGGATATTTTAACTAAATTTTGATGAAATTGTATTTTTATGTTAAGAAGCACTGAATTGAATCATTGAAGAATGATTTACTGCTAAATTTTAATTCTTTAAGAGAAGCACATGACTTAATTTTTTTTTGTAGGTAGCCTGACTTACATAAAAATATGCATAAATTTCTAATATATTATTTATCATCTGAGAAAAAAAATAATTTTGAAGGAAGTGCTGCTGGATTTTATTAAAACGGGTATTCTATCTGACGAAGGTGAAACTAAATATATCATACTATTTTTAATTTTTCATGTTATTCTACTTCTGGTATACCTCTATAACATTATATAAAACTACATATGCCTTAAGAATTGTTGAATAGTATTGATAATGTAAATCAGATGTTCTGTAGTAATACTCGTACTTATTGCTATTGCTATAAGTGTTTAAATCTCTTAGACAATTAAACGGAGAATGGTTGAATTATATTGCTGCCTGCAGGTACAAAAACATGAAATTATTTAGGAATATTATTTAGCGGTTATAGTTGAAGCTATTATTATAAGTAATCAACAGTTTTTCTTATTTTCAAAAGAGTTGTGGATTTAAAGATCGATTTTGTTTATATATATATAAATATATATTTGTTTTTATCTCAATGTAGTTAAATGTTTTATATTTCTGTAAATAATTTTCAATTTAATGCAAAAGTGTATTTAATTTATATCAAACTTCACTACTGCTTATTATTTTAGTTTACTTTTCTTTTGACTTTAGCATGAGCCGTTTATGTGTTGGTATCTGTCACTTGTGATCCACTTACTGTGTTCTCCATTTACTGGATTAATTGTATTTATGTATACATATATATATGCACCCAACTCTTTTTTTACATGCCGAATATGTTCGTCAGGAAACCGTGCAAAACAATTCGTGTAAAAAATATATGTGACGTGTAGTAAATTTGGGGATATGTTCCACAATTTTGAAGAATCATGTAAGAAAAATCTCTAAATATTTTCCCAAAATACCATGCAAAAAAGTAATAATGAAATCCATATTACATATTTTTGAAACAAAGACGATTCATTTTTATTACAATTTTTTTTTAATTAGTATTCAGTGAAAATTCAGCCTATAGTTACATACAACATATAAACGTTCAAATAAAAATTAGGATTAAAACTACTAATAACTATTAATCGCTGCTTGATAACAAGCATTAACGATTATTGTGAACTGGATCAAAAATGCTATCATCAGTAGATGAGTTATATATCTCTAGCACTAATGTCGGCTTTGATGCAAATGAAGAATTTCGTTCGTTATTAATGAACTCTGTTGGTTGTTTTATTGCTACAAAGACTGTTATTATAGGGTTTTTTTTTTTTTGTTTTGTTTTGTTTCTAATGTTGCTCATAAAATTCTTGATGTCCTGCTGCACCAAACTTAAGACTATGTTGAAATTTTAATGCACGCTCCATAATAGAAACGTAAGGAAATATTTTTCCATACTTGTAGCAAATTTCAAGCCATCGCGAATTAAAGCAACTGATAATAGCTGAACTTTACCTTCGACTTCGTTATTATCGACTTGAATTATCGAAATAAAAAGAAAAAAAATGCATAGAAATTTGTTATATATATATATATCATACATGACAGAAATTGTGGTTGTAAGGATATATTTCAAGCTAATAACATGTTAAAATAATTAATTTTTTAACTAAGCGAATTAATATAGTCGAAACAGTGATGTGATGGATTTTCAGTTTGGCTGGAAAACGAAATGCTGTGTTTTCGTTGAAGTACAACGAGAAAAAGAAAAGTGATTATAAAATTAGTACTCCCCGTAACTCCAGAATACAAAAAAAAAAAAAAAAAAAAAAGGAAGAAACCCCATGAAATAGGCCAAATCATTCACACATGTGTGGACATAATTTGATCGCTTTCTTATTACACAGTCAAAATTATAATTTAAGGAGGGGAAATTCGGGAGGGGAGGGGGAGATTCGAGCTAGAACAAAAAAATTTGAAAATCCTTGTAAAAAAGTTGTTTTTTGGTGAACTTCGTTATTTCAAAATCTTGTAAAAAAGACTTGTTATATAACTTGCGTAAAGACTTGTTGTTTCAAAGTCTTGTTTTATATATACATACATATATATATATATATATATATATAATTTACGTAAAGTTATTTTACAAATAAAGTTTACTGTACGATGAACATTTGTCATTGCCTTTATAAAAGAAATTTCCGACTCCACTAATATGCTATATCGAAAATAGAACACAAAATATAATTAATAAAATAAATTTCTACAAATAAAGTGCAAATATGACAAAAATGATCTGAAAATTATATTAAGTAAATTCAGATTTCTACGAAGAATTTATAATGTTTTTGATCATACCTTTTGAAATTCAAGGTAGCAGCCACAGCGGTGATTATGAAAAAAATACGTAAACCGCATCAAATGGATATTCTTGGGACTAGAGATAAAATACCCGAATACAAATTTAAATCAATAACTTCATCCAGCTAACTGTTAATATTAAATTATTTATACCGATGATATAATTCAAAAAAGTTTACATTTATATACCTAACCAGTTTATTATCTTACAAAAGCTTCAAAAATATTTCGTTTATTAAAAAATTTCAATAAAATGCGGTTCTATTGTAACTTAAGAAAATAATGTTACCAACTCTTAAATAATACATATTAGTTGTTCTTTCGTTTTCAAAATTTTAAACAGTAACCTTTTATTTTGAAAAATTAATTTAAATCTAATGAGACTTTGGAAGTCGCCATACTCTTTAAAAAAAATCTTTTTCAACAAATATTACAATATTTCCTTACTTAAGTACTTAATAGGGTATACTTCAGCATCCACAACAGTGTTTGAAATTTGGTCATGTATTTCACTAGTTTTTCTTATTGTATTCTTCTTTTTTTTAATTCTTTTGTTTGTTTTTGTTTATCGATGTTCCTCCATTTTTTGTTTAAGAATTATCACAGACGTCTCCTTATTAAAAGAAGAATCCTATTTTCCAATTTGTCATTTCACATGGTCAAAATATTTTTAAAAAAATTATAAATAAATCTTAATTAAACCGAAAAAGAAAATATTTGATTTTAATATTAAAATAATAACTGGGCACCATTTCCTCATGAAAATAATCAGAAAGACATTTCATATTAAAATAAATCAGTCTGATTAATCCAAAACCCAACAGAAAAATTTTGATTTTATCACTAAAGTAATCAGTGATCAAAGTTATGTGAGAAATGATGAATTTTCAGGCAATAAGTACCAAAGAAATTCCGAACGTGATGTAGAGTAAAAATACACTGCCCGATACGTTCATATTCGTACAATTGAGGATACATTACGATGCTAAACACGGCATTGAACTGAGCATTGTCAACAAGGCTTCCAACAAGATTCCGATCATAAGAGGCACCCAGAAATCCGCCACCGTCAATAAGCTTTGCGTTGGGAATCCGATTACAATAGACAGCCAAAAATCATCTTCCTTGTAATTTTTAATAGATTATTATCCTCCTCATCCCGTAGGTTTCCTGTAGCGAACTCGCCGTAGGCTGTTTTCGTCGAGTCATGAGTTCGAGCCTTGATGCCACTAAAGACACGCTAAGTAGCCGAGGCTGATGCAGTCAAATGTGTCGAGGCTCAAAGTCGACCTATTGGCCTGGTGTTCAAGTTTAGAGAGGTAGGTGCCAGCTTAGGTTTCGGCCTCTTCACATGACCAAGGCTCAAAATTCCAAAGTATGTCGACAATAGCCCTCGTGTTTCTTCTAGTACGACGTTAATAAAATCAATCTATCAATCTTAATATTACATTTCATTTTTTTTTGTGTGTGTGTTCCCATTCTAAGATTCACAATCTTAAAAATATAATACTAAATTATGTTGTTTTTAAGTAATAATACATTATCGAAGACTTTGATTTTCCTTAAAAAATCATTTACTGAACAGATTTTGAGATATTAGGCTAAAAGAATTTATATTCAATAAATATTTTTCTTTTTAATTTACGAATTAATTAACACTTATAAAAATGTTTCTTTATTTACATAAACTCCCTTAGCGTTTGCTTAAAATTATGAACATTTATTAATTTAATTCTTTCAAATTTATTCTGATTAAGAAAGGTATTGTGTGTTAGAAGTTTAAGTTCTCTTTTAAAGCTAAAATTTTATTTTAGAGTTTTTTTTAATAGTTAAAACAAAAGAACAATTCTTAACTCAAATACACTACTTTCTTTTTCTCCGAAATATAAAATGTGGGAAACAAAAATCTATAGATTTCGACTTAAAAGAATTTTGAAGATATTGAAAGCTTTCTAATATATACGGAATATATTTTACAAATATATATATATATATATATATATATATATATATATATAAATATATAAGTAGGATTTTTACATTTTGAAACGCCTTCCAATACTAGAGGGCGCTATTTGTTCTTTTGGTTAAAAGCACTAGCACGAGAGGTGCAAGCACGGCAAGCGCAAGCACGGCTGGTGCAAGCTAGATACAAGAGTGCGACGAGCAGAGAAAGACTTGCGGTCTGATAGCTCTTTAATATGTTTAATCAATAGTTCTATTTTAACTTAATAAATGTTGTACAATAATATACGGTTTAATTAAATCTCATCTTCCGTTTTGTTATTGAAACCAGAAAACCCCTAGACATCTTTAAAACGAGCTATGTATCCCATTTCTGTAGTTAGGATTCTACACACACACATACACACATATATATATATATCGTATTTTTCTTCATTCATGTTTAAATTATTTTTTTAGTTTCTGATTAAAAAAAAATTAATTTCTAATTTTTTACTTAATTCATAATTTTTTTAGCTCTTAGTTTATTAAAATCTACCAGTATGAAAAACATTTTAATAGTAGTTTTGAATAGCTTAAGATATTAGTAGTCTTATAATAACTAATAGTAAACTAGATAAAATAATTTAATTAATAATATTTAAGGTTAATAATAGTTCTGAATAGCGACTGTTTATTACTTTGGCAGTTATTCTTTTTTGAAGAGATACGTTTCGTACCTTTGAATATTTGCATGATCTTTCTGAGGAAACGTTTATATTCCTATAAATGTG
This sequence comes from Nephila pilipes, assembly GCA_019974015.1. Classification (NCBI taxonomy): domain Eukaryota; kingdom Metazoa; phylum Arthropoda; class Arachnida; order Araneae; family Nephilidae; genus Nephila; species Nephila pilipes. Next base: position 40,912 of record BMAW01010461.1, read on the forward strand.
CATATAAATCATACTGAAAATAAGGATGTATTTTAGTTTTAAAATGTTACATGATATTTTATCTAAAATTATAAAAATAGTAATTGTTCAAAAAATAATGAACAGTGAAAATGATAACTATCTTTTCTACGTTTATAACATTACTGCTTACAAACTTACCAAAATTTACAATCAGATTATTAATTCATAGCATTTTAATAATTAACTATCCTCACACATTTTACTTAATTCAACAGATTTTGAGCTCGTAGAAATACTTTAAAATTAAGTTTAATTTTTTTACAACGTTTTTCTGAATTTCACTTGGTGTGTGTGTGTGTGTGTGTGTGTGTGTGTGTGTGTGTGGGTGTGTGGGTGTGTG
>BMAW01010461.1:51272-63944 GCA_019974015.1 Nephila pilipes
TCATAATACTCATAAAATCAAAACACGCATTTGAAAGTTTGTAAGTCCTTCTATTAAAAAAGAATGGGAACCAGAATTCAAAAAAAATTATTGTGATAAGACATGGCGCCAAATATTGGAAACTATCTTTCTTGCGAATGATTAATGACAAAAAGTCAGCAACACTTACTATCTCGGAGATTGTAAAGGGGAGATAGTATCTCCCCTTTGCGAGTACAAAATGTTTACGATAACCTCATGCGGTGTGGGGAGTGCCCGGTGCTCCCAGAGGGGGAAAGAAATTTTTCCCTCAATCCTAAAACCGCGGAGAGGAAAGATTATTTTGACTTATTAAAATTATTGAAATATTAGTTAAAACTTGTCGCAAACGTCTAAATATTGCATTGTTAGGCGAATACGAACGATTCCCAAAATTTGAAAGCTCTAGCATGATGGGAAGTTGGTTAAATTAACGATCGAAAATTTGATGACACACACACACACTCACACACACACACACCAAGTGAAATTCAGAAAAACGTTGTAAAAACGTTGTAAAAAGTGAAGATTTTTCGCTCGAGGTGAAATTTTTTGGCAAAAAACTGGTGTGATGAGCACTATAATTTAAATAGTTAAGCAAATGGAGTGCGTGCAAAAAAAATTTCATTTTTTAGGGAAAAATGCTCAGCTGGATTGAAAAAAAAAAAATCTTAACTTTTTTTTTTTTTTTTAAATTTTAAATCATATTAAATTTTTGTATTATATATTTAGAATCAGTTAGTTTCTTACTGGTTGAAAATAAACTTGTTGTTGTTTTTTACTCTTTTGATGCACAGAAGAATTTTTTCAAAATTACATACTCGTGTATATTAATTTCTGCTTTTTAGGTCATCATTTTTGAACAAATTGTCAGTTATGTAAAATTTTCAGTTCTTTTTTAATTATTATTATTTTTCATTTTATAATTGAATATAGTAAAGGCATCCAAGCTGAGCTTGTGTGCAAAATTTTAAGATTCTAACTCACTGGAAATGGGATGCATAATTGATGAAAAGATTTGCACCAAACTGATTGCGGAAACTGATACACTGTGTAAGGTGATAAAAGTGTGTTGGAAAAAAATAAATAAAATTAATCTAGTTATATTTTTATAAATTAATAATAACGTATTTATGTATCATGTGCTTTAGAAATGATTTCTTGTCACGAGAGCGGCAATTTAAATTGGTCGAAAATAATGCTGTAAACGATGATGTACCGACAAAAAAAAACCGTTTTTCAAAACCAGTTTACTATAAGCCATGCTAGCTGAAGAAATCAGAATTAATAAGAATAAAAACATTGCACTGCGAAAAACGGGTATGCAAAATCGAGTAAAAAGTGCTCACTTTTGAATACTTCACATACTCAAAATGGCTTCGATCCCAACGTATTCAAATTTGAGATTCGCACATACTCATTTTTAGTAACAAGCACATACTCAGAATGGCAACTTCACGTACTCACTTTTGAATACGTCACATACTCAAAATAGTTCCTATCCCAACATACTCATATTTGAGTCTCGCACATACTCATTTTTGTACGTACTCAAAATGGAAACTTCACATACTCATTTCTGAATATCATCTTGTATCAATTATGAGTGTGGAATAGAAAAATGAGTGTCATGTATTTATTTGTGAATCTGTTACTACATCAAATATGAGAATCAAACAATCCAGTGAGTATGTTTTGAATTTATTTTCCGATACTGTATGTTGTTGTATCGAAAATGAATTTTAAACAGAAAAATATATATCAATTAAAATTTTCAGGGAAATAAATAAGCGCTCCTTTATTTGCAAGTATCATTTTCTTCATCTTATATATTATTTTACACTTTATGAAGTTTTTGTTACAAAACTTCCGATTCAATTCATTGAATCGAAGTTGGAGGGGGCCTGGCGAACTTTAACTTTCTTTTGGCGATAAATCGCTAATGTGGTTACCATGCAGGTTTGTTTATGGTAACCCTATAAAATCTGTAAAAGGGGATTCGACGTCAACGTCATCTTTTCTTGCTTCTCATTTGAAATACCCGCCTTGGTGTCATTCTGGTACTTCATTTGCCTTCCAGGCACGACGCAATCATTTTTTCTCTCTTTCGGAAGCTCCGAGTTTGAAACACCCGCTTTGGCGCCATCTAAAAAAAATCGCCAAGGTGATCCATCAAAGTTCGATTTTACCGAAAATAATTTTAATGTAAATTAAAGTAAGAAGTCACTAAGCTACGATTACGATGTAATATGAATACAGACAAAAAAAACACTTGCAAAGCACAAATAACTACTCACAGAAAATCATTTTCAAATCATAAATCAAAAAATCATGATCAATAACATTTCAACAACATTTTTATATCTTATTTAAAAGAATCTTTCTGTAGTTGTGAGTGAGTCACTGGGAAAAAAAATGTAAACAAACACAAACGCGAAAATGAGTATGCGTACATACTCATTTTAATATTCCTGTATTATACCGCGTGTAGCGTGGTAAATACGAAATATAGTTCGAAATATTAAAGCAAACCATATTTGTTTTTGAAACCCACTTTGTAAAATACGTAGTCAGTATATAAAAGGAACTTTTATAGTCCTTATATCTGTAATAATTTTTTGAAAATGCTGATTTCCCATTTTTTTTTTTGGTTTTGAATACTTGTAATGTTCACATTCGATAAAGGTATACGCTCAAATCTGATACAAACATACTCAATTCAAAATGAGTACGTCTAGGTATTCATTTTTGAGTATTTCTTTTTTCTCCGTGTGCTCAATTAAATGATCTAACCATAATGTGGATGAAAATTAGATACTTCTTACTAAACAATACTTAAATTTTCTATTACAAATATTTTTAATTGAATTTATCTTTTCTTATGTGTTATTTTTCAGACTTAACGAAATAACTGCTTATTTTAAATATGACTAAATCAGTTAATTTACCAATTACGAAATTATAAGTGGTTGCCATGTGACAGTAATAGATTATAAAAATGTATATATATATATTGGGAACTATAATTACATAGTTCAGCTCACTTATTAATGGGTATATCGGTATGACAGTGATTTATAAAGCCCTACCTATTTCACTGATCGTAAGACCAAACGAATTTTCATATAAATTTTTTAGGTGTGAAAAATTATAAAAAAAAAAGTTTCTTCTAGTTAAGAGTTAAAATACATACCCTCATATGGCAAAAAGTATATAGTATTAAAAATAAATTTTTTCTCCCGTTGAAATTTTTTATATAAGCTTTTGTTAAAAATTCACAGCCTAATACATATTTTTAAGAAAATATTTCTATAAACACAATATCAAAGTTACAGGAATTTCGTTAAATATACCTATTTAGGACTGAAACTTAAAGTAGAAGAAATAAAGTGCTTTTTTTTGTCTTTTTGTTTTTAGTATATGATTGGAAAGGGAAAATTTGTCGAGTCTCTACATATTTGATAGCAACCGTTACAAAACAAATAATTTTACTACTTGAAAATTGTTTAAAAAGGGAGAAACTATGACATATAAAAATTTGTTCATTCCGAAGTAAGCACCCACAATATCTGTTTTTCAATAAAATAACATGCATTAAAAACACTTTATTTTCATAAGTTTTGAACATTTTATAATTTTTTTGGAAACAAATTATATATATAATTATTGCCGTTGTTTTATTTATTTCATTCTTTGATGCTGCAATATATAAGTTAAAACAAAGATTATTAACAAAATTAATATCAAATTTCAACGGGAGTTAAACATCTCAGTCAAAAAAATGAGTTTCAATTTAGTCAATTAATCTGACTTCTTCTGAAATCACATATTGCAGATCACATTTGGAGCTCAAAAAAGTGACATTCATAAAGTCGTAGTAGACTTCTAATGAAAATTTAGAGCGTTGCACATCACTTCTAAATAGAGAAAATTTATTATTACTTTTTGTCAGAACATTCTGAATTTATTTTTCCTTCTTTTCAAATCCCTGCGAACGTGATAGTTATTTATGCTGACATTCACCATAGAAAAAAAAATCCAGCAGTTAATGCTTTTCAATAGCAAAGAGAAAAAAAAAAATCTATACTTTTGCTCTAATCTTCAGAGGAGTGGAAAAATTATTCGGCGCCACACGCAAACCTCTAAAAAGAAATAAGTATAAAAAAAACAAGAAAAACATTTCCTAGGAAAGATGGATTGAGAGATTCACTTAAAAGGAGAGACAGAGACTCCATACCTACACAATAGACACGCGAGAGGAACTTTTCAATTTTGCTCCTCATTCATACCAAGAAAAGATAATTACTTCCTTGTCAGGTGAGGTTTTCAAAAGAAAGCGAAGCCCCCCGTGAGTTCATTTTGATGAATTTTTTAGCCCATAGTTTCGAGGGTTTCTGAGATTTGGCTACGCTGGAATGGGAGAAGAGAGAGCAACACTTCATAAATAATTAATTCCTTCATTATTTAATTCTAATACCACCCTTTCAATCTAATTAAGGAGTCAATAGTTACAAAACTGCAATTGAAAATACGTAAGAACAAGACAAATACACTTAACTAACTACTAAACAATAGATAAGGTCGCAAGCCTTAGTTTACATTCTAAAAGTCTTTATATAAATTCTTAACTAACCAAATCTCTTGTTTTAATTCAAGCACTTCTCAATAACAGCAATTTCAAATCCTAGTAGTTTAAGTACAATAACTAGTATTTGCTTCAATGTCAACGATTAATTACGATGATTCACTCCAATACACTATTATCTATCTCCCTTGTTTCCTTTCAATTCTATTTCGCTCAAAAATCATTGTCTCTAATTCAATTTACCACACATCTCGTCTAATTTACTTAATCCCATTTTGTTTTGGTTAGGAATAAATTGCAATTTAATGCAGTGCAAATTACCAAAAAGTTCCCGAGGTTAGGAAAGAGAAAATCGCGAATAGCACAGCGTCACAGACTACAAAAGGGGAGAAAGGTTGGTTGAATTTATTTCTGGCATGACTCCTCTTGTGATATATTGCGCAAACTCAAGGTTAAGTGATTACTTTATTTTTAGGTAAAAATAATTAAAAATTCATGCTCAAGACAGAGAGCATAATAACGTTTAATAAAATTAAAAGAAACGAATGATACTAAAGTCATGTAAAATGGAAAGATATTTGATTAGGGACATGTCAATTAAAGATGTTTAGGATTTAAAATATTTAAGTCTAACAGAGTGAAAGAAAGAAAACGAGGTGAAATATTCCTATATATATATGTACTTTTATTCAGAACTCTATTTATTTATTCCTCTTAAATTCGGTGAAGGAAGTTTTCTAATAAATAATTGAAAATATATTTTGCTTTCTTTGAGTTTATAACTACACCTTTTCTTTAAGAAAATATTGTTTATCTTACGAGTGAATTTTCAGATGGTACATTTATACATTTCTGTATAGTTAGATTTTTATATAATTTTGACAGCCTTAACAATACGATACTATGTCTCTTCTCACTAAGTTAATTAACATACCATTTAAGTGACTAAATGTGTTGCCACTGAAATTCTTTTTAAATAAAAGTCTTCAAAAGGCCAAAAAAAAAAAGTTTTATCGTACATTTTAACTTTTCAAACGCTCGAGTAGGTCAGATCTTTTACCATATTCTTAGTATGGACGATAGAACTCCTCCAACATTTTTTTTTCTGCATGTTCGTTGTTCGAGTTTGAATGGCTGCAGTTATGTGCGCGTTTTCAGTTCGTTAATGTTCAACGGTAATGGCAGAAAACAAACATTTTGTCTTTTAAGTTATCTGAAAGAAAAGAAAATTTCTGGGAATTGAATCAAAGGCTTCTTCAGAGCCACTGATTAAGCAAAAAGCCATCAACCTCTCTACTATCCATGGTAGCGGTAATTGGTCACCCACGAACAAATACGATGGTTTGGAAAGTGGTAAGGAAATGCAATTGATTTTGAAACTGTACAAGTCAGACACAGCTGGCACATGCTCTTACCCAAAATTAATTTTTGCAAATATGTTTTTAAATAGCTTGACGGAGACGAGTTTTTATTACACCTAAGCTTGTATTTAGTGATGAAGAGATGTTTCATATGAACTGTAAAGTCAACCGACACAATAATCAGATATGGAATACTAAAAATGCTAAATTGGTACACGATTTGTCAAAGGCTAATGTGCTTTGAACTCTATCACGAGACTAAAATTTTGTAAGCTTTTTTTTTTTCAAGAGTCTGTTGTTACTGGCATTACTTACTTGGATCCACTACATATTTGGCTGTTTTCACTGTTAGAAGAAGCTGAAACATTGTTTCTATTATCAAACAGAATATCGTTTGTATTTATATGTGGTGTTCATACAAAAAAAATTATAATTTTTATAAGCTTTAAAAATTGCTTTTTTTAATTTAATTTGACCAAAAAAGGTTATAGTTTCTTTAGTTTGTAATAGTAGCTCTTTAATAATGGGGTATTATTTGGTAAACCTTCTATACTTGAATAGTTTGTTTAAGAAACTCGAAGAATTTTGAATATTTAAAATATTCTATATACTTTATTTCCCGTTAACTGATTTATTCCAACGATAGAAAGCTATCAATAATAACAATATTTAATTCAGATAATTAAAAGAAGCACAGCATATTTTTACACTCATTAGAATTAAAAAAATGTGTATATTACACTAGTCATTTTTCTCTTAGTATTCGATTAACAATGCAGAGTAATATTTCATTTGTAGATTTATGACTTTATCTGAAATTTTCTAAATTTTTGTTCCAATAAAATTAGTCGTTTAGTATAAGAAATTCATACGAGTATCTTATGTATATATAAATTAAACAGAGTTTAAAAAGAGCACTTTTTTAAAAATGATATGCATTTTAATTGAGGTTATAAGAGCTTTAACTTCTTAACAGAAAATGACTTAAAAAGAAATGACCGTGTAATGTTTCACTGTCATTTTGCCAAATTCTTCCACATGGAGAAAAAAACTCAAAAATGAATATCCAGACGTACTCATTTTGAAATGTGTATGTTTGTATCATAATTGAACGTATATCTTTAACGCATGTAAAACATCACGTGTATTGAAAACCAAAAAAATGGGAAATCAACAATCACAAAAAATTATTACGGATATAAGGACTTCAGAAGATTCTTTTAAGTACTGGTTACATATTTTAAAAATTGGGGCTTAAAAACAAATATAGTATGCTTAAATATTTCGAACTATATGTCGTATTTACCACGCTACACGCGGAAGAACACATGAATATTTAAATAAGTACGTACTACGATTTAATTCTGAGTAGGATTCAGTGTTCCTTACATTTTTTTAATATTATTAAAAGCATCCTAATTTAGCTGATTTGCTAAAAAATTTTAAAAAAATGTTTCTGTAATTTTTGCTATTTATTTTATTCGGTTGGGTCTAAGTTTAGCGTACTTTTTGGCGACAGGGGGAAAATGAAATATTCTGGTAATGTTGATGTATAACTTTGAGAATTTTCAAAATTGAATGAATGATTAATACAAAAATTGTAAATGTTTTTAAAACATTGCATGTGTGAAAGGTTATTTTGAAGAAATATTCAGAGAGAATGATTTTATTATGTTTCAAGAATTGTTATTGATCAGCTTAGAAGATGATATTTTTATGAATAATTATTTATGTCTTGCAGGCTATTCATAATATTACATTTTAATCTATCTTTAGAAACTTCTTGACATTAATTCGTACAGATCAGTGTTGAAAATTATTTTCATTCATATGAATATTTTTGCTGAGAATATTTTATAGGTTAACATTTTGCTATTTAAAAGTAAAAAAAATATACACTCAGAATAAAATGTTGACAAAAATAGCTTTTATTCCAGATTATTCTGAAAGGAATTGAAGTAAATTTCAGATTCTTTATTATAGGAGTTAGATATTTAAGAGTATATTTTTTTAAAGAATATGGTTTTAATTTTAACGCAATTTTAATGTGCATTTTAGAACCAAATTTTTACAATTTAATCAGGCATCCTTCCCGTTATGTCTCGCTCAAAGAGATTGTCTTGTATTTCATTACTATTGTCTTACATTTTTTAAGTTATATATTTTAAACTCATATTACTTGTGCTTAAGAACCACTTCTTGTTTGTGTTGTTATTCAAAATGTGATTTTTACATAATTAAGGTTAAAACACAGACATTTCATATCTTGGTTTTTTTAATAATGTGCTACAAAAATATTGCAAAAATGTAAATAAATATTTAGGGCAGTATAATCAAATTTTATTATATTCATGAACTCTAACATTCATACACACTGAATAAACAAAACAATTTCTTTTGTATTCAGTACATGACACAAACACTATTGTTATGTATATTTCATTAAATTGTAAAAACGCTTATAAATGCTCATCATAGAACAAGGCCGAGCATATTGTCTAGACCTTTTATTTGTTGATATTTTAATGTTTTTTACACAGTTTAACCACTTTATTCATGCACTTCTTAAATTTACTGATTTTAAAAAATATGCTTGTGCCGAGATGAATAACAAAGTAAAACCAAGGTTCTGCTGTTGGCAGGAAGAAACAAGAATCACATTTCTACGACAAGTCAACTTAACCGATTTTTGAGTAGTACTCAAGATTTATATATTGTAAAATTACTTATTTCCTCAAAATTCTGCTCTTTACCCCCGACTTTATCATTTCTATTCAAATGTTATTTTAAAAATTAATATTTTATACATATTTTTAAAAATCAGATTATCACTAATATAAGTTTTGGGATGTATCTTGTTATTCAAAATAGTCAGAATTTCTTCTGCACTTCATTTTACATTAAAACATTTGAGTAAAAATTATATTTGATTAATAAATTAGAAACTGTATATAGAATTTACATATTCACATACGTTTTTCTTAAATACTGTTGATTCCTTTTTAAAGCATTATAATCAACTTATGATTGAATTAATTACTTTTGTTTGCAAAACACATTTTAAAAAACTTTAATTCAAGGTACCAAATTGCACCTGTTTAAATCATAAATCGTTACATAACTGTTACAGCTTAAACTATGTACCTTGGTTAAAAGACAAAATAGTTTAATCCAATATTGCTTTATTTTTTAAAACATAATCAGCCTGATAAATATAAAGTGTTTATTAATAAAATATACTAAAATTCAGAAGAACTTAATTCACTTTAACTATTCACATGCATTTTTCAGACGGCTTAGAATTGTTAAAATACTAGAATAAATAATAGGGCCTTTAGTATTTACATCTTAGAATCAACCGATGATCTAATGATATCTAACAATATTAAAACATGAAATAATTTGAAATACAAAATAAGCTGAATCAAAAAAAAAAAAAAAATGCTGAAATGGACATTAACAGTTAAAAAAATACACCTGTTTAAAGAAGAAAATAATTAAAAGCTTATATCGGAAGTATACAAACAAACGCCAGAAGCTATTTTAAATAGGCTTACCGAGAGATATTTTAACAAAACAATTAAATGAGAATAAGTCTATAGATATATAAAAATATACTCAGATTATTTGCTACAGAATGTAAAGTATTGAAAAATGAGAGAAAAATGATAATATTAAATATGTTAATCGAAAAAAAATTGATGTGCATGATGTAAAAAATTAGCGCATAAAGAAAGTCGACGTTAACTCATACCACACCGGTTTGTTTTTGTAGATATATACGTTGGAAAAATTATTAATTTTTTGCTATATATGATTTAAAATCAATTTAATTATATTGTAAATGTGATAAATACTTACTATAATTTGAAAAAATATTTAAAAAAATATAGTTTTATAAGTTTTACGCAATTTACTTAGGTACCTAATAAGTCATACTATTTGATTCATTCAGGTCAAAAATAAACTCAACATTAAGCAACATGTGCAGACACCAAAACATTATGAGAGTGGTAGTTGCAGTAGAACATAATATAGGTCAAAACAAAATTGAAAAAGTTTATGTGTATCATAACGCATATCTAAATTCTAAAATCACATAATTTAAAATTCTGCTTTTAAAAGTGGATAAACAATAACCGTAATTTCTCCATGAAATACATTTTTGACCCAAAAGAACTTTTTTATAGACAAATATTAAAGACAGTGTTTTCTTAATTTGGAATAATTTTAGCTCTATTTTTATATTCAATTTTAAAATGGCTCGCATGTCTTGAAATAGGCAAGTTTACAAAATATTTTTGTGCTCAATTAACCTTCCTAAGATAGTAATTTCATGTAAATTTTATAATACTTTGTTTATACCAGAAATTACAAAATGAACAAATCAATTGACAAAATGAAACACGTTAATTTCAATACATTTTAACTATTCTATATTCCAAAATTTCTCTACTATATGCAACATTATGTATAAAATTTAAATGTACTTAAAAACTAATGCATAATGGATATTTTGTCTTATTTATGTACTGATCCATATTGTTTTAATTAGATTAATGTTATTGTATAATACGTAATGCAGGAAAACTATGCTTTCATATGACCATACTGCTTTGCTTTAATTGAAAACACTTGTGATATATCTTAAGAAATCTTATTAAATTGTTATTTTTTTTATAATCATAAGGAGAAGAGCTCTATCCAAATAAATTTGGTTATTTTAAAATTTAATGCTTGGTAAAAAAAACTTTAAAATTCTTTGTATAACAAATGTTTTAGGATCTAAGTCTGTCTAAGTTCAAAACTCAAAGCAGCAAGTGCTGCTATGTAGAATGAATGGTTTAACAGACCAAGCAAAAATTCTTGCATATAATAGTTTATACTATAACGGTACAGTATATTCCAAAAATTATACCAGCATTAATTGGTTGTATAGATGACTTGCCTCTTTTTCGAAAAATTAAAGAATTGTCTACATAATAACAATGTATAAATAACACATTTATTCGAAACAACACTGTTTGAAAAGCATTGTCACTCATATTTAGTTACTTTATGAGATGTTGATTTGAAAGAAGTAAAAAAGCTGTTAAATTATGTACCTTTATATATTAGAACTTCCTATATTTTAAATGATATCTCATTGTACGCTATATTAAAACATAAGCACTGTTGCACAAATGGGGATGAAATAGGACTGTAGTATAGATTAGATAGTAGTGTTTATATAAGTAATTTTTAAAGCGACATGCTTCAATCTGTAGCAGTTAAAGAAATTATACTTTTTTATTTAATATTCTTGTGTTCAAAATTATTAATGTTTTATATTTGAATGTCTGATATGTATGTGTATGATATTCAGAATAAATCTTACAAAAATATGATTTGGTTTTATTTTTTCTGTGTACAGCGAATCATTAATTTTAGGTATTATCTTTGTTATGATTTTAATGCAAAATGAAATATATATTAGATGAAAAAAATGCTGTATACTAAGTTTTTTACTATGGAAAATCTAATATTCATCGTAATGTTTCCAAGATATTTGCAATAACTTATTATTAAATGACTGAACTTTAAATAAAACTCAAATATAATTTTTAATTAACTGAATTGATTCTGGAACTAATAACTCAAATATCTTACACATTTGTTTTTAAAAGAATTTAACTCTTGAATCGAATCTGTTTTCGATAATTAAATATTTATTAAACCTCTCGAATTGATTTAAATTAGAGGTATAAGTTCTAAGTACAGTTTATGATCACATAACAGTTGCCTTTTTGTACCTAAAAGTAACAGTTCTGTTACACACAGTAAATGCAAGAATTTTCATTCGAAGTTTTGCAACAAAAACTTCATAAAGTATTTATTAAATAATATGTAAGGTGTAAAAAATGATACTTTCAAACAAAAGAGCGCTTATTTAAGTTGATATATATTTTTCTGTATAAAATTCATATTCGTTACAGCAACAGTACTGAAAATAAATGCAAAACATACTCTATTTTTTCATATTCATATTTGATGCAGTAACAGATTCACAAATAAATACATGATATACTCGTTTTTCTATTCCTCACTCGTATTTGATACACAAATATATCCAAAAATATGTAAGTGAAGTCTTCATTTTGAGTACGTACCTAAAAATGAGTACGTGCGAGTCTTAAATTTGAATAATTTGGGATTGGAGCCATTTTGAGTATGTGAAATACTTAAAAGTGAGTATTTTGTACTCGATTTTGAATACCCGTTTTTCGAAGTGCAGTAAATATGGTTTTGTTTTCCTCTTTTGCTCCTGTTATTATGTACTTTATCCTACAACAAGCGTATTAACACCTTAGGATTAACTTCAAAATCGATTTCTTAAGAAGATATAGTATTTTAATAATTCATACAAAAATTGTTAAATTAATAAGTGTTATTCAATTAATGTTTGTTAATGCAGTTATTGAATTAATGTTATTAAGTTAATAATTGTAAATGTAATTAGTAATTGCCGCAATACAAAAATTACTCCGACAGTTTCCCAGATTGCTGGTAGTAATAATGAAGAAACAACTAGGAATCGGAGTACAGCTTTATTAACTTGTTTTCTACAGGGTGATCAATTTAAAAGGAAATCCGTTTATTTTTTGTATTCTCCACATCTGTAATAGATAGATAGATAGATAGATAGATAGATAGATAGATAGATAGATA
>BMAW01010461.1:68515-119481 GCA_019974015.1 Nephila pilipes
TCATTTCATGATTAAAAGTATTATTCATTTCATGATTAAAAGTATTAAACATTTCTGTAAAATTGACAAATGCGAATCATAACCGGATAAATTATGAAATATAATAGGTAGAAATTTAGGTACTTTAAACTTTAAATTACATGAATTATGTACAGGACATCTGTAAGCACCTGTTAAGTGGCAGTGATCTCGATCTTTCCAGTCCTCTTTCGTAAAATTACCACCGCAGACGTAACAGTGAGTAGAAGAAGCGTAAACACCTTGCTGCTCTTTCGTGAGGGGAATCATGGGCTTTTTATTTGAATAAAGGTATTCAATTTCCCTTGCTTCCTTAGTCGCAACTCCCATAAAAACTTTAGCAGCATCCCTTCCTCTACATACAATAGGATATTTGTACATACCAGTCATATAACATATGTAAACACTAAAACTATGTGATTCATGTTTTTGATATTTCATAGTAAAAGAGTTTGCAGAAGAAGGTTCACAAGATAAGTTTGGCTTTGTAAGACATTCAAAGTCTGCGTAAGCAACGAATTGAATTTTCAAAGAGTGCTGAATTTTTTTAAAAAATAGCCATTTCTCTTTGGGCATATCAATTCTTACACTGTCGTGTGAATTATAATTTTCTTTATGTTTTATAAGAATATTTTTTTAAATGAAATGTTACAAACAGCGACGGCAAATGTGTGTCTTGTGGTGAAAATTGCTGAGTTGATTTGAGACAAGCCTAGATAAAGATTTCAACCAGCAATAATGAGAATTATTATTCGAATTTTTTACATAAATCAGGTCGAGATGAAAAGTCAACGTATTATGGCTAGATCCATTACGACAACGAAAACTGTAGTTGTTCTACCCATCTGTGGGAAGAAAATAAGCCACTATTTTTATGCTTGCAAAACCTCCTCGTAGTGTCATCTATTGAGAAGAATTAGATCTGATTGATTAAATTGAATTTAGTGGTATACAACAATATACTCCCATCATCTATCCCTACAAAGCTTCATGCGAATCTTCCATCGTTCAAAACAGTGTGGAAATTATTCTGTCAGCTCCTTCAGTAAGCGTGCCGTTTTCTCTATCACAGCTTCATCGAACTCAAATCTTACTCATTTCAACCCGTTAACGCCTAACTTAATTTAAAATTAAATTTTTGTTAAAAACTTTTAAAATTATGTTCTAAACATTTAAATTATATATAATATGCAATTAAACTCCACATCATTAATTTAGGATCCGAGATAATTACTGTCCTATAAATAGGACGCTGGGCGGATATGGAAGTTTTTGAACACTTAATACTTCTCCTTTTTTTAATTACTTGATTACGTTTCTGTTCCCAAGCAATTGAACTTTAATATATAATGCAAAATAAAGTGAAACACAAATAAATTTGACATTTTTTATTAAGTTTAAACATATTCACACAATGTATGGTAATTTGGAAAACATTTTGTACATAGAGTTACATTACATTTCATGCAAAATGTAAGAGATTTTCAAGAACAATTTTGCATTTGACATCGTCTTCGTTTTTCTCTTTTACCAATTATTTGGCCAACTCCATCACGACTAACAGTGTCTATTTCCTTCAATCGGGATGAAATTGTATAATTTGGTATACCGATTTGTTTTTGTACTGTGTTGTCTTTTTTTAGATAGGCTATTGCAATGTCTCCTTATTTCTTTGATACTTTTTTTCTTTGCATTTACCATGTTGTAAATAACGCAGGTATTTTACAACAGCCATGTCTACAATTTGGGTAATAATTGGCCAATACCATTTTTTTCCAAGGATTCTTATGGTATGTTTCTCTAAAGGCCAATCATGACAATCTACACCACCAATGTTTTTGTTATAATTGTTTACGAGACATGGCTGTTCGATTTTATTTTTTTCAGCTTTTCCCTTTTCACGCCTTGAAACAGATGTTAGTGGCTCAATTATGTCAAAATTTGTCGCAAGTGTAACGCATTTGTTATCATTCCATTTTAATGCAGTAATTTTATTTTTTACATCAAAGTTGAAATCATGTAAACCACGGCTAGTCTTTTTAAAAATAGAATCAATTTCAAGCCGACAATGCTGTATTCAGTAACTTCTTAATGTTCCTGTTGCTCGAAATCCACTCTTTCTTAGGTCAACTAACAAATTATAGGACAAATTACGTCTCTTACAGATGGGTCAAGAGCTTCAGTGTCATCAAAACCTTCTTCATCTGTTAATTCATCTACTTCAGGTGGCAAAACAATCATTCCAGACTCTAATTCCTCCGAAAATAGATATTCTACAGCTTCCTCGGCAGTTTTAAAAACTTTTTTCCGCGACATCTTGAGCACCTATGAAATAAACTAAATATCAGAAAATTTAATGAATCCGCCCAGCGTCCTATTTTTAGGACAGTAGTTTAAATTTGTAACTAAAACTAATAAAAGTAAAAATAATTTTAAAACGTTATAAGATATCTGTTAATAGTATATCTGAAATATAAATTCTGAAAAAATATTTAAAATTACCTTTAAAATCTTTTCGTACCATTAAAATGAAATTCAGCAAGAAAAAAAATCATGAAAATGGCAAAGTTTACGTGTCTGCAGCTGGCTGAAAAATGCTTCCATCCGGTTCAAACGTTCAATAGCTTTATTTATAATAGTGAAAATGAACTGTCCTATAAATAGGACGCTGGGCGGAAACGGGTTAAGGCAGATTTTATCTTAGGAAACTGATAGAAGTCGTTCACCGCAAGATCCAGTGAAAAAAGACTGATGGTTAATCATTGAGATCCAGCACTTGACTTAAAAATCTCTTGACAGACAATGCGGAATGACCTGTCCTTCCACACTTCTCGTATCCTTTCACTTTTTTCCATCACGGAATTCAGCAAGACCATGAAGGTAGTAATGTTGATTAATAGTTTGACCTTCAGGAACCCAGTGAAGGTACACAATCCCATGAATATCGAAAAAAAAAGCTAATCATCATTGCTTTGAATTTTGGTTTCCTCATTCGAGATTTTCTGGCTTTCGGTGAAGATAGTGTACGGATAGGCACTTCGTTTCAGGATCATAAGTAAAAATTCACGATTTGTTATACGTTATTCTTCCTGGTTTGGTACAGCTTCCAAATACTTGAACGACATGGAAAGGCAATTTTTTCTCATTACGGAAAGTAATTTATTGAGTTCCTTTATGAGGGCGAGGAAAAACCATAAGCTATATTCCTTGCCCCCCTCCCTACTGGGGACGTGTAAAAGGACAACACAGATCAAATTACTCTCGTTTTCTCTCATTTTGAATGGGATAGAAGGGGAAGCATCCAGGGCCAATTTCTGTTGGGAAGACAGTCACAATACTTGCTTTTTTCAGCCTGTCCAGAGGAAATATTTACTACCCCGT
The DNA here is from genome assembly GCA_019974015.1 of Nephila pilipes. Classification (NCBI taxonomy): domain Eukaryota; kingdom Metazoa; phylum Arthropoda; class Arachnida; order Araneae; family Nephilidae; genus Nephila; species Nephila pilipes. The sequence continues at coordinate 71,915 of BMAW01010461.1, forward strand.
GACGTCAATTTTAAACTTAATGATAGCTGTCGAAACATAAATATAAGAAAATAGAAAAAGTTAGAGCAAAATTGAAAACAAATAAAAGCATTTAAGAAGTTTCCAATTTGAAATCAAGTGATATAATGAAAATTAAGGAAAATAAAGATTGCAATATATCTTTTCTAGAGAACTATTTACTTCTGCTCTATCTGACCAGTATTGCACGAGTACTTCGTCCGCACTAAATAACGCCCCATTCCCCCTCCCAGTAGAGAGAGCTTTCATCGACTCTTACTTTCGGAACACTCGAAGGGAGACTTAAGTATAAACTGAGTTATTTACAAACTTAAGAATTTTACTTTCGGAACACTCGAAGGGAGACTTAAGTATAAACTGAGTTATTTACAAACTTAAGAATTTTTTTTAAAATTTTGCAGTTGAAAGCAGAGAGTTCTTGTTTGATTCCATGAGAGGAGATTAAGAAAATTTGATGAACAGTCTGTTCGGAAATCGAACTTTAAATTTACAAGTAAGCGGGTAATATTGTTGGAAAAATATCTTTGTTAGCGTTTTTTCTCATAATGTTTATTACTATTATTGTACATTTTCTCCAAAATTAGTCAATAGATATATTAAAATAAGATTTCCATTGCTTTTAATTTTCAAAAAAAAAAAAAAAAAAAAAAAAAAACAATATTTAAACTTGTCTGAAAATATTTTTTTTCTTGTCCATGCGTCTCAATAACAGTATTACTGAAGCAAAAGGGCGTCAACAAAAATGCATTGGTATAAAATAAAGAAGCGTGGTGTTAGTTTCAAAAGATTGATGATATTATAATGAGTTATGATTATTGCCAATTGATTTTTTTGGCGGATTTGACTATTTATATTATTTTTGTTGTTAATACTGGCAACGTTCTTGAACTTTGGAATGTTTTATTTGTGGAAGTAAAATACATTAGGAATTTGAAGAAGTTATTTTTTTTACTTGATATGAATTGATTTTGTAGATCCCGGGGCTCGGAAGTACGCTTACTTTACGCTAATCAAAATTTCTTTGTTGTACTAGTGATATAGATTAAGTAGATGATGGCTATGGAGTACAAAGACCAGAAACTTTAATCGTCGAATGAGCTCGCTACCAAAGCTGAAGGCTTTTCATATCCCGAATAAATTTGTTAAAAAACGTTAGCGCATATTAAAATGGAATAAATGGCAAAGCCAATTTTAATATTTTCATTTTTTCATTCCTCATTAAACTTGATAATTTAATGCATATCTAGTTACCCTCCTTGTTATAGTGTTAAATGAGCTTTTCCACAGTGAAAATATATTAAATAGTTTTATGAGAAAGTTAAAAAAAATATTATATGGCTTAAAATATTTAAACAACGATTCGCATTACAATGATGCTTTTGAAAGGAAGTTTCCTTTCAAAAGCATCATTGTGTAAGAAAAATACGAATCTTACGTTTGTGGTCCATATGTTATAACTCAATTATTCTTGCATTTTCATAAATAAATATATTATTTATGAAATCTCTTGCATAACAGTTTGAAATTAAAATTTCCTGCTGTTTAGTTTTGGTTGTAGTTTTAAATATTGACACTCTCTGATCACTGAGATCCAAATAAACCGAAATGATAGCAATTCGCCTTTTTTTCCCCACTGCGAATTTTGTCTATAGCAAGTTTTGAGCCTGCGGTTTACGAGGAAAATAGTGTAGGTTTCACTTCTTTCAAACACTAAAAAGGTGAAGTTAAAATCTTTTTCAAGTAAGTTTTAATTTCAAACTCTTCATCTTTATAAATTATTTATACAATTTAAGTGGCTCAAAACGATTCAATTCGAAATCTAAATATCAACATTTTAAATAGTTTTTACCCATGCTTATGAGGAAATTTCACCACCTGTAACAAAAACAACAATATTACCGCATTCCCATCCTCCCCATCCCTTACAAGATTTAATAAAAATTTTGGTAGTAGAACTTACGAAAAACATTGAAATATACAAAAGGAATATTTGTTTCTAACATTTAATTTTTTTTTCTTTCAAAAATTAGAAATCAGAATTGTGTGTTATAATTATCGGCAACAAGTTGTTATCATATATTTTAGTATAAATAATTGTTTTACTTCAAATGTATATCTATCTAATGTTTTACAAGTTTAAAAATCTTATTTCATTGCGCCATCTTGTAATAAAAATACAAACCAACTGCTCTGCAAGAACAATGTATTTCTTTTTTTCAGAATTTGAAGAAAGTGAAATTGACAAAAAGTCATCAATTGTACTTTTATCGATCAAAAAAAAAATTAGTTTTATTTTTTAAAAAAATCGAAATCCTTATGTAGATATATCAGTTTGCAAGGCTTCGCCTTTTTCTTTGATTTCACGTCAAAATAAATTTCCTTTCAATGAGACTTTTTAAGTGGAACATTAAAAATGGAAGTTCTACTTTTCAATAGTGATGATCACTTTTTTTAAATTCATTTTAGCTTATATAATAATTAAATCATGTTTGAATAGTAAATAGTGTTCTATTTTAGGACCTTTTTGTATTTAGATTTTTAACTATTTTGAGAATTGAGTTTGAATATATTCTGGAAATGTAATATAGTTTTCATCAAATTGAAATTTTTGATTAATATAAATTAATACTTTGATTATTTGTGAAAAATTTAGATTTACTATTTTAAAACTTGTAGAATATTCAGATTCTTAATTTCAGCATCATGATATGAATTTTTTATTATATATAATGTAAATTAATCTGGAAAATAACTTCATATATGTATATATATTTAGAAATATATATTTATATTTAATCGATAAACATAATCTTGTTTAAAATATAACAGAAATAGCAGTATTCTTCATAAAATTGGTTTATTAAAACAGTATGAATTATAAGCAGTAGTAGATCCAGAAAAAAATCGACAGTGGGGTGTGGCACATTTGTTTTTTCCTTCAAAAAGTACACAAGACGTAACTGTGTTTATTTCGTTATTCATTTTTTCTTAATCTAAAAATTAACTAATTATGAAAGCAAGAATCAAATTCAAATTAAGAACTGAAAACTTACTGAACGATAATTTTCTCAATCATATGTACACAACAAAACTCTGAAGTGAAACAACAAAATAAAAACTTTTAAATTTGGTTGGAATTACCTATCCAGATATGTTATTTTGTCTTTGCGTGATATAATGATGGGAACTCGTACCTTGTATATAAGGGATATAGAACAATGTGGAAAATGGTGCTAATTAAATATCATATATTAAGACCTTTTGCGTTGAATATGTGTATTAACAAAGATGCTTTTTTTTTTTTACATTGATGAATCGCTCTTCAATAGGTGATGATGTATCACTCTTTGTAAATGTTTTTTATGAATTTACAAGCTTTTAATTTATTTTGTTTTTCGATTGAATACATATATGATGATGCAGATGATGATTATTTCCCAAGCAATCAAAATTTTAATGAGTAGTGAGTTGTATTTATGACCATGAATGTTATTTAAACTTATAGTTTAATTATTAATGCATTTTTCTTCATTTGTCTATTTTTAAAATTGCAATTGCCATAAAAGAAAAACAATCATTCTTTTTCTCGATTTTTTTTATAAAAATTGCATCAGTTTCTTTGTTATATTTCCTTTGATCTTTTTTGGAGCAATCTTATTTTTTAATGAAGTTATTTTACAATCTAGTCATTTCTACTTCATGCTAGAGAAAACTGCATTTGAACAAAGTTTAAACAAGATGAATAAAATAACAAAAGGTAGTTTATTACTCAAAATATAATTGATAGACGAAATAATGGCTTAACAAACTTGCATTGCTTCAAGTGGGTGGAGAGTTTCATGAATTACCTCATCAATGGTTTCTTTTCCAAATTCATCTTTGGGGAATTTTTGAAAAACTTTTCAGCACCCTCAATTTAGTACTAAACTAATATTGCTCCATATTATTTGATAATAAATCCTTACTAATCAATTGCTTTAGTTATTTAATTTGTACAATCAGCACAAATATGCTTATCATAATTTTTTTGTAATTTAATATTTTTTTAATAAATTCATTTAATTTGATAAATAAATTATCATCAATATTGGCAAAACCTGCACAATCAGAGCAATATCTTACACTTCTTAAGCTATTCCTAAAAATTTCCTTTTAGTTCTAATATGTTTTCCTATATAGTATTATCAACTAAAACGTTTAACAGTTAACTAATGCAAGACTTTAGATATTTTATTTTACATTTGATGTAACATTTAAGATTGATGTTTTCCTACTTTTTTTCAATGCTGATTTCATTTTTTTTCTTTTCTGAAAAATAGAAGATTAGATAGAATTTTTTTGTGAAGCATTTATTACAAAATATATCAGTTATGTAAAATTGTCGTATAATTTATATTCATAATGCTAATTTCGTTATTTTATTGCCTTAAAAATTACAAATTTTACATTTTTCTAATGCTCCTTTCAAGAATTGTAGTTTTCTACTTTTAATTAAAGTTATCTGATTAAAAACAATTTAATATAAAACGTTAAAAATGTAAAATAATTTATAAAATTACTAGCTGATCTTACATGAAGGAATATTTTCGGATAATAATAATAAAAGTTCTTAAGACCAGAACATTATTATTAGAATGTTTCAATGAGATTTAATAGTACACGATTTTTACTTAATTTTTGACAACAAATAAATTATGCCCCTATTAATTTTTCTTTTCTCCCAATTGGTGTGTTGCTTACTTGAAAAGAAAAACCATATAATGATAAAACAATCTCTTTAATTTAATTTCATGTGTACCTTTTTTGGAATATGTGAAGGGTGAAACATATGAAAAGAATGGGATACTTGGAATGAAAAAGGTTGGGAACAGTTTATTAACATGATAGTAACCGGATCATGTAATGCAATTACAGCATTTCTGTATTGATTAGATGGTTGTCTCTATTAGTTTCTATAGAATGTAAATGTAAGCATAACTTTTAAATGCATGATTATAAGTTTGAGCTGTGGGTTCAGCAGTCACAGTTTCATTATTTGGTGGTATAAATTCTAAATAACAATATAATAAGCCCGATTCTACACATATCCATTTTTGTGACGTATTTTAATTTCAAATCCACTTTTGAATGGAATTTCAATCCTAAGAAATTACATGTGATGCATTAATAAACATCCCAGCACTTTTTTTTCAATGACAAAACTTCACATATGCATCTACAAAATGAAATAAATTGTATCCGTGAAAGAAGAAAAAAACTATCTTTTTGATATTTATAATATTATGGAAACCCAGTGTGTTCATGACTTTTATCCATTCTTAGGGCACCTTATTGAAAAAAGAAAACCGAAGATCGATCAAATTAAAATTGTTTCAAAAGCAGATACATTTCCTCAAATAATACGAACAATTATTAAATATATATGAACACATTAAACAACAGATGAAAATCACACTAAAAAATTCAAATGCAAAATATTACTACATTATCCGTCCTTAATTTGATAACATATTAAAGCAGAAAAAAAAGTCGGCTTTATAAATAATTTAGGGATTGCCTTTTAGATTTTTTTGATTCTGTACAAAATACTTGTATAATAACAGAATCAATCTACATATAGAATTCACGAGTTTTTTGTTTTAAAGCTCCATGGTAACAGTAGAGTAATTTATGTTGAGCGATTCTCAGAGAATCAAAAAAAATTCCTAGCAAATTAAATAAAGGAAATGTTGAATTAATTAGCCAATCAAATACATTTAGGATAAATTAGCATTTTCCTAATGTATAAGATATTTGCTATATATGAAATTTATTGCTTTCATTATTTTAAAAATTTACAAATGAGTATTTTAAGATTCGACTGCAAATTTTTTTCAAATACATGTATTACACATCATATGTACAAAAATGTTATGTACTCCTTATATACAAGTATTAAAAGCAGCCAACTTATTATATAAGTAAAACTGGCGAGGAAGCTTTTTTTAGGCAATAGGTAATTCAAAAACAAATGGAAATAATTTCTTTCCAAACATTTATTCATCTACAGAATCACACAGAGTTTGTACTTATCCCCAGTGAAATATACAAGTAATGTTTTGATATTGTTACATCTATTGTAATTAAAGGCTAATTACTAAAAATAAGATTAATTATTGAGAACATTCAATTCTCTAGTTAGGCTTTTTTGCAAAAAAAAACTAATTGTTCATTAAAAATCTATTTTGTTTCTCACAAACACTGAGTAAACTTCCCAAACTTTTATTTTTTAAAAAATAAAATGCAACTTTCATCAAGCTATTCATACTTTTTACTTCAAGTAAATTAATGAAAACATAGCTTAAGAAAATTCATGCTACATATGCTTTTACAAATAATTGCCCAAAACATTTTGATTTGGAGCGATACATTCCTAAGAAGGCTGTTAACTTTCCGCGTAATGGAAAACTTCCCTAAATTCCTTAACATGCAAAGGATGCATAACTTAGCTCCGACGGAATACTTACTAGTGACAAACATTTTTCTAAATTCTCCAACATCTTATAACATACAGCTAATACCCCTGCGATTTAAGTAGACTCGTCCAGGTATGGTTCGTTTGTTGTGATGTTCAACTACTAATAACCAGTACTGCCAGTTAACCAGATTTTTTTTCAATTATATTTTCAGTTTTAAAATGTGGTGTTTCAAAAAAAACTACTATTCCATGAAACGTTTTTCTTTTTTCAAAATTTATTTTGATATTACTGGAATTTTTATATAGAGGAAATCTGCAATCTTTGTACTAGGTTCTACGGAGTGTATTTGTTTACTACTATTCAAGTTATTTTTATGATATCTTTATTTCATTCATGTCTCGGGTTCCTTTTTTGTAGATATTTTTATTGGTAGTAGGGGAAAACGGAGGGTTTATCATGATGATATGAAAAAATACACTTCATTTTTTTCAAAAAATACTGAATAAAATTAAATATTAGTTTAATATTAGTAAATATTAGTTAAATATGTTTTTAATCATTTTTATGTAATGAATGTTCCCTTAATAATTTCAATTTTTTCGCAACAGATGAATGTTTTATTTTCTTTATCTTTAACATGTTTATTTTTTAAAGTGGTAACTTTTATTAGTATTACGATATATTGTTTGGATAAAGCCCGAATTTAAAATTCAAAATCAGAACGTCATCTTTCTTCATTTTAACTGTATATAAATTGAATGAAACATTTATTATTATAAGGAAATTTCGTGAGTTTTTAATTGAGGAAAAGTCGAATATTTCTATCAAATTGACGGTTTGTGGGTAATATTTCGTATATACTACACCCCTCAGTAGTAATATCCAATACACAGGTGTATATTTCACAATTGCTGTCTGATAACTATAACCTAACCTAACACAGCGAAACTTTCATCGCACACCATAAAAATATCTCTTATAACACGATTATCAACAATAATGTTTAGTTTTTTTTTATCAACGTCGTACTAGAAGCAGCACGATGGCTATTGGCGACGGACCTCATAATTTTGAACCATGGTCAAGCGACGAGGACGACATCTGAGCTGGTACCCCCTCTCCTAACTTCAACACCACGCCAATGGGAGGACTTCGGACCCCAACAGATTTGACGTGCAACTGCCCTGGCTACACGGTGGGCCTTTAGCTGCCTAGGATCGAACCCCCGACTGAACGAAAATCGCCGGCCACGAATCTGAAACCATGACCACTAGGCTACCGTGGCCTATCAAAAATAAAAGTGAGCAATAAGGCAAACAGAAATTATTATTTAAGGATTAACAGAAACCTCTGATTTGGTTAGTTATTCAATTGCGTACATATAAGTATAAATCAGGGTTATCCAAACTACGGTCCGCTAAGCCCTCTCATCTGCCATTGGAGAACTTTTAATCGGAAAAAATTACGAAAATTTATATATATCCTGCCATGATCAGCCGTCAGTGACGTGGATGTTAAGTATTTACCACATTAAGATAGAGGCGTGCAATTGTGTTCACAGTCAAAGAGCTGATATAGCGCTTAATAGTGTCAGAGTTTTTAAATGTTTTGCTGATCATTAAATACTTTCAATACTCGATTATTTTGATCACAGTAGCCAATTGCGGTTGATTGCTTTAATGAGAATATGTTGGTTTTGGTTAGCTTCAAATTACAATACGTTTTGCAATCTATTTCATTTAGAGAATATTTCCTTCGTGTAATAAATTATCAGTGTGTATAAAGTATTTGGAATATCGCTAGTTTTAACAATGATTTTCCGAACATTCTGAAGTAAAAATATTGAAAGCAACAATTTCTCTACCATAAGTAAATATATTTGCTGACTATATTCTGATAAGTTTAATTTAAGAAATCAGAAGAGTTTTTAAAAATTATTTCGGATCATTTGCTACTATAATTGCGACAAAATCAGTTCATAAAATCAAGTTTTTTCAGTGGATTTGCGTGCAAGATACTTTCATTTTCACTATTTTAGTGCTCAATGACAGTCGAGAAGTCTAAAAGTAAAATAGATGATGGTTATCGGGCAAATTCAAGAAAATAGGGTTTAAAATACTTCCTCATCAAATGCGGCGAGAAAGCAGTGTATGTGATTTACAACGAAACCATGGCTGTGATAAAAGAAATGCAACCTGTTACGTCATCATCGAAACAAACATCAGCAGAAATATTCACATTTGGAGGGTAAAGTAGCGACAATTGGCTATTCGCGGTTTCTCTTCACTAACCTTGAGGACATTTAATTAAAATTGATTGCTTTTGCTAACCAACCTTTGAACAACCAAAAATTAAATGTGAATTTGGTAAAACAAGTAGAAATTAAGTGAAGCGGGAGAGTTAGGAAATATATAAACTCAGACTGAGAGTCGCGATAGAGATGTTGAAAGAGAAGTTAAAAGAGGTGAAAAGAGAGGTTGAAGGAGGAGGTTAGATTAGAAGTTGAGGGATCCAAGAGATTTAGTTATTCCAGTATTCAACAATTGTTCCAGAGTCTGAGTTGCAGTCGAGGAAGGCTTAGTGGTAAGAGTCTGTTAGATTATTATTAGTATATTGAGTTAAGGTAGTAAAACCCTTGCACGGGAGAGCATTCATAATTGTTGTTATATTAACAAGAAGTTAATAAACTGCGTATTTATTGTTCTAGTGTCTCTTTAATTGACTTATTGAGTACTAGTGTTTAATCGTTGAGTTTAGCTATGGTACAAGAGGCAGCCCGGTATGGGCAGCCATTACACAGACGCCCAACCGTTCTCACCCCTAGAGAAAGAGCCCTATCGGCAGTATTAATTTTTCCAATTAAGTATTTCAATGGAATTGGGAATGTAGTAGAATTTTTACAGAGTGTAAGGACAATATAACTTTTTATGATATTCAGGCTCAGTTACATTACTTATATTTACGCAATCATTTAAGAGGCAGAACACGCGATTCGTATCATATGATCGGTGCTGACTTTAAACAGGGAGAATCTACTGACTTTAAAAACATACAGGCTGCTGTAAAAGATGCATTTCCTGTTGTGCGTGACCGTACGATTAGAAGCAGAATTCTACTCGGCCAAACATGGATTGAAACAATCTCCGTTATATTTTGCGTATTACATGTTAAAAATTGCGCTTTGGCTAAATTTACTTTTCCCGGAAACACAGTTAATACAGCATATAATGTTGAGAATGTCAACGCCTGTTCTGTACTATCTTGAAGTCCGTAAACCGACATCTAAGATTGAACTGTTGCAGTTGCTATCTCAATATGAAATGCGTCCCTTAAGTGAAGTTGAGAAAAATTCCTGGTTAATTCAAAATCGGAGAAATTTGTATAGATATCACCACAAGCGAGATAAGGCTCTTGATTCACATAGAATGAGGCAAACTAGTGATGTGCAACGCCAGAATATCGCCATCCGTAATGTTAATATACGCCAAGATTTTGATCGCTTGCCAATAACTTTAAATTAATTATCTGTAAAACCGGCAGAGACTTGCAATCAACTTAAGAGGGAATTTGAAAATGTCATTAAAACCTTTCAGAGTCAGCTACGAGCTGTGAGAAGGAAGTCAGGGAAATTACAAAATCTGATCTGATGTTTATTAAATGACCAATATATTAATCAAAATTTTCCTTTTGCCTCCAGTAATAATAAGCACTTCTGTCACTTTATTAGAAGAGGTTCGAGAAATAGTCATGAAAAGCCGTCTAATCAACATGGTCGAGAGATCCAAGTGCAGCAAAGATCTGATTGCATCATTCAAGGTTACAATTCAACTGGTGAAAGATCTGAACTGCACGTGCCACCTCACCGCAGGATAAGAGCCTCTACTCCGTCATCGCCAGAGGATAACCACATCAGACACCTGCAAAGGAGAAACGGAGTCCGCCCACAAGTGTCGTCTACAAGAAACCAGCCATGTAGGATCGAAGTTCGACCTCAACAGTCATCAACAAGAAAAAGCCCATGGAATGTCATTCCCAAGCCACAAGGGTCTACAAGGAGCCAATCTAGAGTCACGCCTATCCATTACAAGGGATCTACAACAAGACTCCAGATGACAACCGATCTCCCAGTCTAGAAGCTAGTGCTTCCACAAGATTCTCGTCCGCAAAGAAAAGTCGAGACTAAATATCAGGTTGTATTATTCTGTGTTATTCTATTTGATTCAAAGAGAAGATATTTTTGGGAGAGTAAGTCTTTGATTTTACGGCTTCAGTTCCAATACGGTACAACAGCTTTGGCTCTTACTCCACTAAGAGCTGCGGACATTAATGGAAAGTTTAAATTTTTATTTAATTGTAAATCACCAAGTTGGTGATCTTTCCGGATGGAAAGTATTAAAATTTGGTTATACAGATTGAAACTTTTAAAGTTTAAACATTTGTTAAAGTATAATACTTGTTTACGCATTGACTTGTTTTTTTTAAGAGTAGCTATCTTGTTAATTATTGTGCATAAATTATGTATATAGTCATTTCATAATTGTATGTATGTTATTCATCTGGTCACTTCGCGGCGTAATTAGGGATCGCGACTACTATTAACACTTAGCGCTGCGTTAAGTTCGCATTTTGCATTGTTCTGTCTCTTGACCAGATCGCGTCATTTATCAATATCTTGAATATTATGTGAAAAATGAGATGCATTTGTATGAATGATAAAGTTTACTAATGTTTAAGTTTTTACAAAATGATGTACACTGCAATCCATTTCACGGTACCAGACCCTGATCTCAACTTTGTACAGGAGCTGAAGAATCACTGATTCTCCGGCTAAGGAAGAATAAGAAGTTCAGGAAGATTTTATATGTTAATAAATTATGTTTGCAATGTTAGCATTAGTTTTTTTTGTAAGCTCTCCTTAGGTTGCGCCTTAGACTAGCCGTTTAATAGCAATTCTAACAGAATTGTTCAAGTTAGCTCAGAATTTTCAACTTAACTGATGAAATTGAGCTTTAAATTTAGATTTACTTTATTGATTAACTTTAGAGTTAGGAAGTTAAACAATTTTATGATAGCATCCAATTACTTAGGCATTTGAAATTTAATCGTAATTTCACGCTGGGTTATTTTACCCAATGATAAATCACGTTTCATTTCTGGGGAGGGTTGTGACGTAGATCTATTCGCGGTTTACTCTTCACTAACCTTAGGGACTTTTAATTAAGAATGATTGCTTTTGCTAAACAAACTTTGCCCAACCAAAAAGGAAACGTGATTTTGGTAAAACTAGTAGAAATGAAGTGAAGCGGGAGAGTTAGGAAATACATAAACTCCGGCTGAGAGTCGCGATAGAGAGGTTGAAAGAGGTGGAAAGAGAGGTTGGAGGAGGAGTTGAAAGAGGTGGAAAGAGAGGTTGGAGGAAGAGTTGAAAGAGGTGGAAAGAGAGTTTGGAGGAAGAGTTGAAAGAGGTGGAAAGAGAGGTTGAGTTAGGATTAGAAGTTGAGGGATCTAAGAGATTTAGTTATTCCAGTGTTCAGCAATTGTTCCAGAGTCTGAGTTGCAGTCGAGGAAGGCTTAGTGATAAGAGTCTGTTAGATTATTATTGGTAGATTGAGTTAAGGCAGTAAAACCCTTTGCCCGGAAGAGCATTCATAATTGTTGTTATATTAACAAGAAGTTAATAAATTGCGTAATTATTGTTCTAGTGTCTCTTTGATTGACTTATTGAGTACTAGTGTTTAATCGTTGAGTTTAGCTATGGTGCAAGAGGCAGCCCGGAATGGGCTGCCGTTACACAGTCCGCGCCGAAAAACTTTCTAAATTGCAAAATCAACTCACATCTCTGAGGTTATTGTTCAGTAAATACTCAAATTAAATTTAATACTTAACTAAGACCAGTTATAAAGTTTTCTACGTCCTGTTTAAAAACGGCAAACTGTTCACTCATGGTAAAGTAGAGAAGGAATGTTTGTTGGATGTAGTTGAGGAACTTTGCCAGAAAAATCAAAACAATTTGATAAAGTTTCTTTGGGAGCAGATACCATTGTCCATTATATTGCAGATATGGTTGAGAACATTGTATTCAAATATCACAACATGCAAGTTTTGTCATTTGTCAATTGCGTTGGAAAAATCACTGGATAGTGGTTCCACCTCTTAACTGCTTGTGTTCATTAATGTGTGAATGAAGACATTAACATGACACAAGAGCTGGCTTCCCTACTTAGCATGTATAACACTGTTACCGGAGAGGATACATTCATTTGAAAAAAATAACATTTGCTGATTATAACTTGGACTCAACTAATCTCAATTGCTTGACTTTTGATAGAGGAAAGAACATGAGTGGCATAAAGAATGGCTTGGTTGCAAAAGTGAAGCATATGTGTAATGAGAAAAACATTCCACTACAAAAGTTCCTGCAATATATTGTTCAATCATTGTGAGCTAAATATGTGGACATTAGTAGTATACTGATTTCCCTCGTATATATGGTGAATTTGATGACGTCACATGGACTCAACAATAGACATTTCAGAGACATGTTGAAAGATACAGACTCAAAAATGTAAGATTTACCATAATGCACAGCAGTAGGCTAAGCTGTGTGAAAAATTGAGCAAAGAATGTGAATTTTCATAAGAAATAGATGACTTCTAAGAAAGAAACGTCCAGGCTCAGTCGTTACTGTCTGATAAAGATTGAGTATGGAAATTGACCTTTTTGTAGACATAACTAGTCATTTAAATTTTTTGAACCTAGAACATCAAGGAGAGAAAAATCTAGCTTTTCATTTATACACCCATCTAAAAGCTATCATATCTTAAATTCTCTTGCTTATGGAACAAGTACAGACCAGAAACTTACCACACTTTCAGCACAGCAAGCTCTTCATGACTGAAGCAACTGCTGAGTTCCCCACGTTATTTGTATGCAAGACCATCAAAGATCTCCATCTGCAGTCTTAGGAAAGGTTTTCTGACTTGGATCTGAAAGCAGAAGTGAGACTGTTTCAAAACCCATTTGAAGTAGATGTGAAACTGTTTCAAAACCCATTTGAAGCAGATGTGGCCTGTAACCCACATGAAATGCAGATGGAGATCATTGAATTGTAAGCAAATGACCTCCTAAGAGACAAGATCAAAGAAGAACTGGTGCGCTTTTACCAATTTTGCTCGAGAAATACTTTCTTAATGTCAAAACTTTTGCATCAAGGTACCTTTAAATCTTTGGAACAAAATACTTGTATGAACGAATATTTTCAAGAATGAAATACTTGATTAATAATTTGACAACAGATTTTGTCTAATGATAATCTAAGGTCACTGTTGATATTTAGGATATTAAATCTGCCAGAGAGGGCTAGATTGGCATCCAGGAAACTATTTCACCATTCCTTCTAATACTGGTATTTATTTGTAGCTAATCAATGTGTTATTAAATTATAACCGAATAAAAATTATTAAACGAAGTATTAAAATAATTTTGGAAACCTGTTGTAATAACTTGTGTTTCTTTCTTTTGGTGTATTAAATGATTGACTCGGGGGAAGTTAGAAACGCAAACAAAATAGGAGTGTGAATCCCACAAGTTGGGAAGTCAAACATTGCTTTATGAATCAAACAGTGCGAAACCGCCTGCTCAAATAATTTAAGTTCAAACTAATTTATCCTACTTAATTGCAACGGTGTTTTAGATATTGCTCTCACCACCCCAGCAACAGAAAAATTTGTAGCCCTTAACATAGATTCATTTCAGAATTTCGAAACTCTGAACCTTTATAAATTAAAAAAAAAAATTACTTTCCTATTTGCATCTCGGCGATAAAAAAAAAACTCCCATTTTCTTAATCAAACAAAAGCGAGATCTCTCGCTAAACAAAATCATTGAAGAATTCCTAAAATTCTGTGAGAGCAACGATTAATGGTTAATGTTCAAGCAATATCGTCTGCTTTAATTAAGAACCTTACCCAATTAGCATAACTTGAAGACAAAATTTGTGAAATTACATCTGATTCTCAATCAATTGTTTGTGCGACCTCAAATAGCAAAAATGATAAAACAAAGGATGTTCTTGTAGTTTAAATGAAGCAAAACGAAGTACTAATAGTCCAAGTTGAATGATTAACCCGTGAACGTCACAGGCAAAACTTTTCCATTTGCGTAATCGTTCACGGAGTATAAGTATCACGTTCACTCCTAAAATGATATGAATTCTACTATGACAAATATAAGGACAATTCTATACTCTCTTACTATGACAAATATAAGGAAAAATGCTCATAAATGTGTTCCACCATGTAATTTCAATTCGGGAAACTAAATTCTGTTGCTATTCCAAAACCAATTTCAGGAAGCGGATTAGTAGCTAAAAATTCTAATCGATTACATGTGTTTGACACGAGCACTAACATGAAACTTTTAGTTGACACTGGCAGCGAAGTTTCTTGTATTCCACCACCTGAAGATAAACGACTTAATAACTGTTATATACTTGAACTTATTGCTGTGAATAATATACGAATTAAAACTTGTGGTATTAAATCAATCGATTTAACTTCCGAAATTAGAAGAAAATTGAAATGGGATTTATCATCGCCGATGTTTCCATTCCAATAATAGGCGCAGATTTTGTTAACAAATTTTGGATTGTTAGCTGATCTTAAAAAACACAAACTTATACATACGATAACAAATCTTATCATATCAGGCAGTTTTGACCAAAATAATCAAATAAATGTCAAACCTGTTTCTGAATTATCTAATTTCCATGACATTTTTATGAAAACTCTGGAACTAACAAAACCTTCGATTCACAGTCAAATAGTTAAACATGACAACGTTAATTTAATCGAAACTAAAGGACAATCGTTTCACGCAAAAGCTAGAAAATTTCGACCTGAAGTATTTAAAGAGACAAAGAAAGAATTCGAATGAATGATAGAATAAGGCATTTGTCGACCTTCTAAAAGCAACCGGTCATCCCCTTTACATGTCATAAACAAATGGCCTATAGGCATACGTCCAGTTGAGGATAAAAGAACATTAAACGGTGATATGATTTTTGATTCATATCCTATTCCCCATATTCAAGATTTTGGACAATTTATCCATGGGAAAACAATTTTTTTCAAAATTAAATATCGCTTGTGTATATCATCATATACCAATTCATGAAAATGATATATCTAAAGCTGCAATAATTACTCCTTTTGGCTTCTTTGAATTTCCATATTTAAATTTAGGACTTAAAAATGCAGCTCAATCATTTCAAAGGTTTACGCATGAGATTTTAAGAGGTCATGATTTTTGTTATATTTATCTGGATGACATTTTAGTTTTCTCTGATAACGAGATAACTCATAGGCAACAAGTACTTAAAGTCTTAACAAATTAACTAATTATAGTCCAAAGCTTAACGTTTCAAAATGCATCTTCGGTGTTCCTGAAATCAAATGTTTAGGACATCATATTACTAAAGATGGCACAAAAACGCTTCTAGAAAAAGTAGAAGCAATATCAAATTACAAAAAAAAAAAAAAAAAAAAAAAAAACGAAACATTTAAAGGATTGAGACAGTTTGTAAGAATGCTAAATTTCTATCGGAGATTCCTGTCTCATGCAGCTTCCACTCAAGCACATTTCTGAAATGTTCATAACGAAATCATAAGAGAAAAATTACGTGGTTTAAGCAAACGAATGCAGCTTTCGAAAACAAAATGTGAAACTTATTCTTAAGATGTTTTATAGCTTTGTTATTCAGGGGCTTCAACAATTAGGAGAACAACGTAAACTAATTAGTTATAAAACAACACCAATTTTTATTTATTTGATTTATACATGGTGGAAAATTGTTAATGTTAAAGCATCTTTAAAGGAACAACATTTGCTCGATCCTTATTAACAACCGATTAATTTATCACTAGATAACGAAGAGCGTGAATTGTTATACAAAATTTTGTTATGGTTAGATTCAAGGAAGGAAAAAAAATTGTACTACTGGAACACTAATTAAAAAAAACACATCTTGATTTTATATATACAACATATGATTTACTTGAAATGTCAAAATATTTTATAAAGGATTAAAAATTCATTATTTTTTCCCCGGGAAAATCCAAACAGATAAATTAGAAAAGCGTTTTGAAAATTAAAGGACAAATTCAGGTACTCAACATTTTATAACAATTCGACAGCCTTAAGAAAAAGAAGTTAAACTAGGAATGCAAAATGTCTTACTTCCAACTTTAATTTCGAACGCTTATGGGCAGCTTAACCCTTTCAGTAGTGGTGGTATATTTTTATACCACATATTTAGCAGCCTGAAAATCTCTCTAAAATAACTTTCTTCCCAACATATTTATCTTTAAAGGGTAGCTTATAGTGATATTTACTTCAATTACATGGCATAACCATGAAAAATAATTGTAAAAATTATAGCTTTGAATTTAATAAAAGTTCATAACAAGTCTTTGTTACAAGTCCCTTACAGAAATGGTTCTGAAATGAATTGAAAATTTTAATTTCATCACCTAACCAGTCGACAGGCTTGAAACTTTATATAAATACTGCTAATTACTCAATACCAAATATATAAAGTATTCGTTTCATACTTCAAACTAAGTGGCATAAAATTTATACCACCGAACACACAGAGGGTTAGAAAGCAATAGATGGTAGCACTAAAATTTTCGAATCAGACTGATATGGGATTGTTCACTTTATTACAGTAAAATATTGAGATCGTTAAAATGTTATATAGTGCCAGTGAGGCAAAAAAAAAAAGACTTGTTCTTCGAAGAAAATAAATTTAAATCAGGAAAAAAGTTCAATTGTAAAGTTTTCCAAGGAACAGATATAGCCACATAAGGTGCTTTTTTTTATAATTATTATTAAATTACTCAGGTTAATAAAAAATTAAAAATAAACGATGAAATTTAGGGAAATGAACAAGAGTAAACTTTGCCCATATTAAAATTAAAGGAAACGATAAGATTATATTAAATATACTTAAGATAAATGTAAATAAAATTAAAACAAACGTTAAATTAAAAAATTGAATACATATTACCTACATGCAATTAAAATTAGAGCAATCGAGAAAATTATTAAATTGAATATATTTAAAATAAAGGTAAAAATGAAGCAAACGTTAAAAAATCTGGAACGCCAAAACGCTTCACCTAAAACTATAGCCCGTTAGATGGCTTTTATTAACTTGCATTCTAAATTTGATTTTTGATTTCATAGGATTTTATTTCAACAGAAAATCATAAAATAGTTTCAACGTATCTCCATTTGACCATCTTTCATCAGATAATCATATTATATCTCCATAATAAACATCCGAATATTTAATGAATTCTTTGAATTGGCGATGATTCAATGCTTGGCTCTTATGATATTTATACTTTGATAGCTATGAATTTATTTATTGACAACGCACTGAAAAGCATCACGAATTGTTTTGATGGCCCACTTTATAATTTTGAACCAGTGATAAGTGACAACACACGAGTTAGCACCCGTTCACGAAATTGGAATATTTTAAAAGAGAACACAATAGTGTTCCTCATTATCTAAAGTTGTAGCTGGTTCTTTTGGAAAATAAACAAAATTGTTTTCTGACAGCTGATTCATTATCACATAATTTGAAACAAAATTTTGTCTGTCACGAAAAAAATTAATATTTAGATCCACAGAAATTTCACGTGTCTTTATTTTAACCATCTTTAACACGACTATATTATTGCCGATTTTGCAAGAATAAAAATACAAATCAATGTTCAAACTACCCCTCTATTGGGAATTATTAATTCTAATTTTTTTTTTACATTTTTCCAACCTTGAAACCTTATAGGTTTCAATACTACATTTTTTTTTATAATTCTTACAATATTATATTATAACATTTAAAAAAAACAATATTCTAATCATCAATATTAGGAAGAATGCAAATGTCCCTTACATTTTTTTTTTCAATATCTTACGATTTGGCAAAACTACATTTACAACTCTAACTTTTTTATTACAGCCAAATATTATTTTTGAAAATTATTCCTGTCGACCTCTTGGAACTAGATATATTCTCATTTTTTATCAGCACGAGGGTACCTTTTATTAGCAAGAGGGTAAATACATTATCTTTTTGAAATCTTCATATTCTTCTTTCTTCTAAGTTTTTCAGGTAGGCTCTCTTCCACAGTTTCAATATTTTTTGACTATATCTAGTTATTCGCTTCGACTTAGAAAGCCTGTTATCGGGTACGTCAACTAGTTGTGGTTCCGCAATTGAAGTTAAATGTCTTCTTATGATTATATGACCTGGTGACAGGGTTTCGAAATCGGTGAATATGGGATTAAGTGATCTCGAATTTAAAACAGTTTCAATATCCCAAACAACTATTAGAAATTTTTTTGAGGTAGGTGTTACCAATAATGTGCTTTAGGTGTGATTTGAATGACCTTACACCTGACTCCCATAAGCCACCGAAAGTAGGTGATTTTGGAGGAATAAATTTCCACTCGATATTTTCACTAGAAAGGTAGTTAGCTAATTTTTCATCTGGATGCATAACTAATTTACAGAGTTTTCTTATATCAGTATTTGCACCCAAGAAATTCATTGCATTGTCACTAAAAAGTTTGGAACATTTTTTTCAGCGACAGAAAAAATGTTTTAAACATGTAATAAAGGCATCTGATATTAGTCAGTGACCAAGTCCAAGTGAATAGCCTTTGTGCTCAAGCAGACAAATACGCAAATGCATACTTTATTAAGAACTTCTTTCCTCTTATTCTTATATATATATATATATATATATATATATATATAAGCGAAATACCACTGACTGACTCATCACGAAATCTCAAAGACTATACAACCGATTGACTTGAAATTTAGCATAGTTACTCATTTTGCGATGTAGACGATCACTAAGAACGGATTATACGGAACTCTTATCCAAAATGTAGTTTTCATCCGTTCATCTACTCTTATCCGTCGGTTATGTAATTTTCGCGAATTTATCCCTAAAAATGATATGACCGATGCCAAACGGAATATATTTTTTTATATGTATACTGTGTATTGTCACCAATTAAGTTGACTTGGTGAGATTTGCGCGTACGGAATGGAAAAATACCAAATAATTTTATATTGAAGCGCTGATGGAGGATTGGCAAGATTCTGATGAAGGGGCTCTTTATGTGAAATTTCGTACATGTCAAAAATAGGAAACGTACATATTTAGCGATAGAAATAAATGAGTTCGGAATAAATTGAGTTTCTGAATTTGGAATGTAGTTTAGCTCCAAAACTTAGCGGGATTTTGAAAAATACTAAAATGGCGACCTTTTATGTAGTACACACGCAAGACAATCTTCGTTTACTGGAGTACCTCGCTACATGTATGAAAGAACTGAAGAGGCTATGACATACGTAAAATATTTTGGACGTCCCGACTTGCACGTTACTTGCAATCCTAAATGGTCAGAAATCAAAATGTCTTGAAGCAAAGACAAAAATCTTATGATAGACACTATGCCATTGCGAGGGTATTGCATTTGAAAGCTAAGCATATGATGAATATTCTGACAAAAGGTTGCATCTTTGGGAATACTAAGTGTAACATGTATATCGTGGAATGAATTTTATCCATTTTATATATATATGGGGTGACTTTTTACTATTTTTTTTTTATTTTTCATATACATATATGAATGTCGTGGATAACCATTATTACAGTCAATCAATTTCTTAAAATTTTAAATTTAGATTATCATTAAAGTCTTAAAAATTGAAAATTTTCTTGATATCTTACGTATAGGTTCCGAAATATTATATTATTGTCTGTCCAGCGAAGCGGGCGGGTATAAGCTAGTTTGATAGAAAATGGACCGCGCTAATGATCAACATCAGTTCTTCCCTCTCAATGAAAATAATTTGAATTCCAGTTTAATTAATAACCAAAAAGCCTTAATTGTTACGTTGGAGGAATCAGGAAGAATCTGGTTTAACCAATGATTCAAGCAGAATTGAATCTATGATTCAACCAGATTATATTCTGAAATAAAACTCGCTTTGCTAACAATTTGAGTTCTATGTCTATACCATCGCAAAATCTCATTACATAAAGATGTAGAAAAAATTCTTACTTGTTTTTTTTTTCCTTTTTTGACTTAATGTATATGAGAATTTTATAAATCTAAATGAACTTTAAATTTTAACGCTACGTGAAATTTCAGTTTAGCCAAGTATCGAACTCTCAAACTTTCATTTACTAAGCTACTACTCGTCAATTCTTACAACAACTATTAACTTATATGAACTATTTTATTATGTCATTATCATAAAAAAAATCTACATAATTTATGAGGTTGATTATTTAAACCTGTAAGAGAATATATGTACCTACAAGAAATTAGTTGAGATATTAAAATTGCATCGTTTTCATTCATAGAAAGAAGAATGCCAAAATACTTTAAGATACACATAATTAACTCTTATGTTCAAAAGGGTTTGATAAAATGCAAAGAAAATGTTGTTTAGCAGCGTTACTATCAAATAAGCATTGTATGTTTGTTTCTTTAACGAAACCTTTGTAGAATTACTGCTGTGTACTTCATTTAATGTTTTTAGAGGGCTAACCATAATTTCTCCTGCACTTCGAGAATCGGATGCTACTGCTGAAGGATAGGAGGGATTCGCGGGTGTTGTAGCGTTTCACTTCAGTATTATTATGAATGACAACCATATAGTGAATTATCTCATTGTAAGTGTTGAAATAGAAAATGATAGTGATTAATTCTGAAACAGATAGTATTTTAGAAAGTGAACACGAGCCTGGCACAGAGCAACATTCAAACATTCAAAAGGTTTGATCTGTAATGGATGGTTTACAAAACAGGATCTTAAAGAAAAGTGTAACAGATTTGACAGAAAAACATTAATAAAAAAAAGCGACCAATGTGTCATTATATTACGACACATTTATTTGGTGTCAAAAAACTGTATTGAAATTTGATGACGCCGCAAGAGTGCTTGATGAAAGTTTTTGATCACAATGTAACGCATATTTATGTTAAATCAACTAAAAATTATTGATTCATAAATTGTTAATCAATGTCTCAGAAACAACAAGAGTGTTATTGGCGACAGACCTCATCCCTTTGAGCCAGGGTCAAATTAATAGGATGGCACTTGAGCTGAAGAGTCCCAATCGAAATTTCCCCACCATACCAATGGGAGGACTTGGGACCACGACAGATGCAAAATTATTAGGAATTGGTGAGGAGCCAGATTACAAGGGAAGTCCTCAAATAGAAACACTTCCGAAAAGAACTTTCGGAAGTTGCATTATGTTACCAAGGAGATATGACAAAAAGCATCATTATCATGCTCAGTAAGCTAGAAATTAAACTGTAAAAGACACATTACGATTTTTTATGTCTTTATATAAATTTTGATTTAATATTTATATAAGTTTCTTCATTTTTGATTTTATATTTATAAAATTTTTTGTTTAAGCAATAATCAGATGACTTCATTAAATTGTAGGTACACGGTATTTTTGTTTATAAAAATTATTTCCCATATTATGTACGTCATAGTGAGATTTTTTTTGATATTTTTATTGCAAATTAATTCATTGCTTACTTTAAAGTTTCAATATACAACTAATATCAAAATTATGCTCCTTAATACTGATTATCCTTGTATAAACATTTTGAAAAAGTTGAGTTTTGTAAATACTAGGATTTTTTTATCCCAATATAGACAGAGTTAAATAATATTAAATTAATAATTTTTAAAATATATATATATTAAAATTTCATGGATTATCTATGAAAGAGGAATTCATATTTTTAAAAGTTTTATGTATTCAGAAATTTTAGAGAAATAAATAGAGCTAAAGGGAGGCTTTGGTAACAAAGATGCTGGCAAAAATTATCAAAACCCTTCATCAAAACGTCAACCTGATGTTTCTTTCATCCAGTATCAGTGCTTTTATTTACAGATAAAAGAGTTAACAACTGGAATAGCTTGTGATTAATTAAGGTTTCTGTTACTTTTTTCTTAATTTGGAGATAAAATTATACTGGATATAAATTAGAATAATTAAATAAAAATTAAGAAGCAAACTCAAAAAAATGAGGAAAAAAACTATACTAATTTAGAAACAAATTTTGATTCAAAACTATTTAACACATAAATCTGAAGATTAAAAAAATCCATAATTTTTCAAATATATCTCGTAATTTGATATTAAATATAATTATATGATGTTTATAAAAAATATTTCGCATTTTGAAAAAAAAGTTTCAGTTTACTCCAACTCACTTTCAGTTTACTTTCATTTGTAACTAATGAAAAAATTACCAATACAGACAATAGATTATTACTGAAAGCAAGATTCAGCTTCACAATAAATATATTTGAATTAATTTAGTTCGGGAAATTATATAATCACAAATTAAATAGTGTTTGTTCAATAACGTTCTTTTCTTCATTATCTCTGGTGTGAATTTCTTAAATGTTCGCTCTCAAGGACCTATTTTCTTTTGGGTAGTACTGGCATCATTGACCCTAAGCACCCCAGTGATCTTCTTTTCCTATGGGGTTTACTGTCTTTGGTAAAAATGGGTGACGCACCTTAGAGATACTCTATCGATCCTTCTCAATATTATTTTTCAATTCTATTCCATGTCAACTTTTCAACAATATCTTTTTCTATTTTTCCATCGTTTCGATCACAGTTATACTTTTGTTTGGCATATCATAGCCATATTTAGCTCTCACAGCAATTAAATTTCACCACCTTGAATGTTCATTTTTTCTGTTAAATATGATCACTTGTCAACTTGTCTTATTGGCGCCGTAACCTAGTGGTCATGGTCCTGGACTCGCAGCTGGTGATTTTCATCAAGTCACTAATTCGAGCCTTGATGCTACTATAGACCTACTGTGTAGCTGTACCTGATGGACGTTAAACTTGTCGGGGCCCATAGTCCTCCCGTTGGCGTAGTATGGAAATTAGGAGAGGGGGTGCCAGCTATGGTATTGTCCTCGTCACTTGACCGAGTTTCAAACTTACGTGGTCCGTCACCAATAGTCCTCGGGTTACTTCTAGGGCGAGGTTAATGAGACCAAACTATTATGTCTTTTTACATTTCGAAGACATAAAACAGTTAAAGCAGAATTTATTTGCTGTCAAAACAGAAAAAATATTCATTTAAAGCAATAATGTACTTTAAAGCGTTTCAAAGAATTTAAAAGGTATCCATGTACACTCGCAAGCAATAAAAAATCATTTACTGGTAAAGAGACTTCTAAATTAGAAATGAAGAAACTTTTGTGTGCCTAATTTAATAATTTTCGAAACCAGATTGGCAGACATTTTTTTCTTCTTTTTTTTTCAGTAACTGGCGATATTTTAGGAATTATATGTCTGGCTAAGGCAAAGTGATTTGACTTCTTATGTTCATTTTAATTTAGACGTACCATATCGATTATGAAAATCGTTCTACATGACAATTATATGTATAGAAAGGTTACATATCTTAAAAATTGCAGTCAATTACCAAAGTAATTTATAAATTAACTTTTTACCTAAGAGTCATATTTGTAAAAATAAGTGTGCTGATATAAGTTACAAAAAACAATATATTTGTAAATTAAATGAAGAAAAAAAATCTAAATTTATTGAGAAAAATCTTAATGTATATTAAAGACTTAGTATTACAAAGTTTTCTCATCATCGACAATATGGAGAGTGGATGAGGCTTTTAAAATATATAATAATAAATCATATTGCAAAACAATTTTTATATATATATATATATATACGCTGCATCCATCCACTATCCATACATAGGCAGCACGTTCAGTACGGCCTTTGTGTCAATCCATACCAACGCAAGGCGCCTGGCAGAGTTGCTATCGTGTTTAACATTACGTATACTGCCATTGTCATCCACTCACCGTCACCTCCGTTTGGAGTGGTGTCGCGTTCGAAGGGATGGGACTGCAACCGAATGGAATCAGGTCGTCTTTAGTGACGAATCCAGATTCAATTTGGACAGTGATGGCAATCGTGTTCGTGTATAGAGGCTCCGTAGTGAATATCTCAATCTTGGCTTTGCTGAACAGCTGCACACCGATCTTACATTTGGGGTGATGGTATGGGGCGCCACAGCATACAACACCCGGTCCCCTCTAACATTTATAAGTGGCACCATGGCAGCTGAGAAGTGCGTTCATGACATTCTTCAGCCACATGCGTTGGCACTCATGGCAGAGCTCCCAGGAACCATTTTTCAACAAGACAATGCACACCTTTAGATGCAAGGGTTTCACAAACCTAACTCCACTACATTTTCACCCTTCCCTGACCTGCTCAATCCCCAGATTTGTCACAGCTCGACCAAATCTAGGATCATTTAGGACGGTAAGTTCGACAGCCTACGAGTTTGGTAGAATTAAAGACGCGTTTGCCGCACCTGTGGAACGCGATGTTGCAGGAAATCATACTGAGCTTGTATACACCAAAACCAGACCGTATCACATCATTCATTGATGCTGCAGGTGGCCCAATATCGTACTAAAAACTCGATCCATTTGTAATTCCCCCCCCCTTTTAAATAATCATTTTGATTTAGAATTATAATCAATTACATCAACTTGGTTCTGATGTATGTAAAATTTGTTTTAATCTTTCAACTCTTTCTTGGTGCGCAAATTTTTATGGTAATGAGTGTATATATGTATATGCATATACATATACACACACACACACATATATGTATATATATATATATATATAATTATCCTTATTAAGGATGGACTAATAAAATTAATTGTGCATAATATGAATGAATTTTAATTATCATTAAGAAAAATGACGAATCAGCCATGGAGATAGAGGATTTGCTTACTAAAGGATAAATGAGAAGTAAATTAAAAGCAAATTTCAATTTCTGAACTCACGTTTGAAAGTTTATATTTAATATCAATTCAGGATGATCAAAACTGGTGTCTATAGGAATGGCCTTTTGCTCGAACTGTCGCAAAATAATTATAATTCAAAACACCACAATTACCATTTTAATAAATTTCTACGCGATTTTATTCCGTTTTCGAGAAAAATATCACAAAATATAATAGCAAATGTTAAATATAAGCGAAATGTCATTTTCTATTACATATAAATTAGTTAAATAGATGCTACACTTAATAGCTTATAAAGCTTTAAAAATAACAATCACCTTTCATTAATTTTTATTGACATAAAATTCACTTTTATTAACTTGGAAAATTGTTGGTGTTTTTTTAATTTTTCTAAGTTATAATACTCTTTTTTCTATTCAGAAATGTATCCATTCTTGCTAATTTGATTGAAAAATTATTCCTCAATCTTTAAATTTTCTATAATTAATTATGTTTCAGAAGTGGTTCCCAAATGAAGGTGTCATTGGGGAAATTTATCTTTTATATTATAGACAGAAATACTGATATCCATGTAATCTAAGATTTTGCACAGGTAGTTGCCACTGTTACTTGTGATTCTGCAAGTAATATTTTGTGAAGTAAATAACTCAAATAAATTAACCACCTTAAGCTAGAAATTTCTTTTAAAAAGAATTAAGCTATCGTCTTCAGATTTTCTTAAATGCTTAGCTGTGGATTCCGTGGTAGGATTATGTTCAATCGAAACACAGTTCCAAAATTAATGATTGTATTACAATAAATAAATTTATTAAATATCTCAATTTAATTAGTTTTATTTGTAGTTATTTGTCTTTATTATATATTTCTTTTCATTTGTGCAAATATTTATTTTATTATTACACAAATTAATTCTTACGGAACAACACAAAACATGTGAAAAAACATAGTAATTATATTATAACACGACTCAATAAAAAGAAATAATTACAGAGTACAGTCCACAGGAAGAATAATCATTAGTGCCAATTAATATGACAGCTCCTTTTTTTTTTTTACCAAGCGTTCCTGTTGATCTAATTGCGCTCAGAATACGTTTTATTTTGACATTCTGAACAAAGATTGCGGATAAAATTATAACTAAAAATATGACAATCACCAATT
The DNA here is from genome assembly GCA_019974015.1 of Nephila pilipes. Classification (NCBI taxonomy): domain Eukaryota; kingdom Metazoa; phylum Arthropoda; class Arachnida; order Araneae; family Nephilidae; genus Nephila; species Nephila pilipes. The sequence goes on from BMAW01010461.1 coordinate 98,498, forward strand.
TTAAAATTAGGAAACATGTTTTCTTTAGGGTTAAAAGCCTCCCTTATACAAACTTTTAGCTAAAAACAAATTTAATAAGGAATTTGGTCTACTAAGAAAAATAGCAGTTTTTCTGATAACATATCATGATGATTATATATCAGTAAGATATTACTAATTAAAAATATTCATGTATACTACCTCGAACGTTACATTGTGCAATTTTTAAGAGTTTATATATTTTTTATAATGGAGAATAGTAACTAGTTTTCAATTTATGTTTCTTTTTTTTAAATATTTTTTAATTAATCCATACTTCACATTTCAAGAACCTCCTCTTCCTATCCTTTTTACTTCTACTTTTCAGTAAAGCTTTCCAAAATAGTATGGTAAATCTAAATTGCTATTTCTTGGTGACAAAAAAACTCTCTTCTCAATATTTTTTAAAACTAATTTATACATTCACAAACTCTTTTGCTGTATAGAAAGCTTTCGATTATAATTTTAAGCCACTGCAACCAAAACTTTTTTAAAATGCATATAAAAAATATATGAGTTCATTTAAAAAGTTATATTCGAGGTAATGAAATAAGAAATCATGAGACACCGTGTGCTAATGCCCTTTTTTAAATTGTTTATTATAAAGCACGTGCTTGTTTCAAAATATACATTAATAATAAGATTATTCTTCCTGTTAACCTTGAAGCCACTTATGTGTTCTTACAAATGTTATTTCATTTCAAACAGTATCGCACTGTTATTGAAACAACTTCAATTTATTGTACTGTTGTTGATATCGGAAGAACTTAAATGAATGAATTTTATGAATGAATTAACTATTTTGTTACATATTTTAATGCACAAGTAAAAGTATTAGAAAAATAAATTAGTTTTACATCTGATTGAAAGTAAAAAAATATTAATTTATTTTTCTAAATCAGAATTTATCAACAAAAACAAAGATTTGGGTTTTGTAAAAAAAAATGGCAGAGATACAACCTATGGGCACGGTCGTGAACTTCACCGTCATTGTCTTCTCGAGTCATGACTTCGAGTTATGTGATGCACATTAAACCTCTCAAGGCTTCAAGTACTCCACATTGGTTTGGTGTGGAAGTTTGAAGAGGGAGGTGCGGGTTAAGGTGTCGTCCTCGTAACTTGACCTAGATTCCAATTTATGAGTTCCATGTTGCTTCAAAGTGCGATGCTAATAAACAATCAATATGTAATATTAACTCTGTTATAAGAAAAACATTTGAGAAAAAAAAAAGAACATATTAAATGGATGTAATCAAACGATCAAGAGAAACGAGTAAAATCAGTAAATATTTTGATTGCCATCCGTATGGTTACACATACAAATTAGCGCTGAACGTTTTTTTTTTTTTTTTCATCTACATCACCGAAAGGAAATGTTATGAAACTCTAATTATCCTTATATTTTAAGGTGGACTATCTCTTGTGTCTAAGAATAGGACCCAGAAAAATGCAAAAATATAAATATAATTTGCATGGTCAAAATGTATGAGGGTGGTCCGAAATGTTTCTGACCTTGACGTGAAGATGACAGCACTCATTAAGAAAGTTATGAAATGTGTTTGCGCATCTTTTGATTTCCATTTTGGGCTCGCAGTTGCGTTTTGACATTTGTATGAGGGAGTAGATGTGAGTGTTTATGTGGAAATAGAAAAATCGAGTATCGAGCTGTCAATAAATATTTGATTCTGAAAGACAATACGCCTAAGCAAATCTAAGATGATTTAGACGCTGTGCGCGGGAACTCTGAACCATCATTTACCATCAATAAATTTTGGGCAGCTGAATTTAAACGGGGTCGTACTAGTTTAGGACATGATGAACGTTCAAGACGCCCCTAAACTCCATCCACTGACGATAGCATCGCTAAAGCTTATCAAATGGTGCTAGACAACCGCAGAATTAAAGTGAGAGATAGCAGAGGTTATGGATATGAGAAAGAACGTATTTTTCATGTATTGAATCAAGATTTAGGGCATGAGAAAGCTGTCCGTGCGTTGGGTACCGCGTTTGCTCACGACTAAAAACGTGTTGGAATGAACATTTCCAACGATGTTTAACATGGTTATATTTTATTAGAAGATCATATTTGCCAACTTTTGTCATAAGAGGTTTCAAATATTAATTTGTCTTTGTATTCGATAATTGGCCTTTTGATTAATTTAAGATATTTTTCAGTGTTGGAACTGCTTTAATGGATGTATTATGTGCGTATGAACATTTCAAACGCTGTTTAATGTAGTTATATTTTTTATTAGAAGATAAGACTATTTAGAAAAAGAGAGATTTCTTGCTGTGATATAAGTGATGGGAGAGTTGTTAGATATTATTGCCTTGTGATACGTTTTCTTCGTTTTTAACTTATATTTTGTTTGAATAAATTATTTTTTGATAAACGTGGCATTAATTCTTTCAGTTTTCAAATGTTTATGAAAAATTTCAAATATTACATCAGAATAAATATTACGGGTTTCTTTCCAGTTTTGGAAACATCCCCATGTGCTTTTAAACAGTAAGGAATATTATTTCGTCAGGGCCTACAACTATAGAAAGCAATCTGGTATGATAATAAGTGCGGTTTACTATTACACCGGAGAAGTTAGCCATTGCACCCCAAATCTGGAGACGCTTATCAGTTACTTTCCGCAACATCATTCCTCATTTTATGGTCAGTGACATTTGCCAGCAGAGAAACATTTTGACCTTCAATCATCTTTTCTGAAATTACAAAAATATGTGTTCATGTAATACAAATATAACATATTGCTATACCACAAAATTAGAGAGCTCTCTTTCCATTTATTCCTCACGAAAGATTCTAGGTTAGCGTGAACAATTTCTCTCTCTTTGCTTTTACCTTTCATTACGTATTATTTTCTTAAAACTTTGCAAAAAACACATTTATTAATTTGGTTAAATTTCTGTTTTAAATAAGAATATACTTTAGATAAATATGTAGGAAATGTATTTTTTCACTTTTTTTTTATTTTTAACTGAAAATCATTCACTATAAATGTGTCTCAGTTATAAAAAAAATTAGAAAATTTATTACAATTTATCCATCATAGCGTTACGTAGGCGGTAATGATACATGGAAATAGAAAGGTAATAAAAAGTATTGGCATGGCAATTATAACCGCAATCGAAAAAAAGTGAACCAAAAGGTTCTCAACACTCAAGTACTAATTTATAATTATATTACAGATTTTCCTTTGAAACAGTCTCTGATAGCATAACTCTTTATATATATATATATGTATACTGTAACGTATTAAGAACAAATACAGTCAGGATAGAGAGATCTATTAAATTTTATGTAACCACTTAACATTAGCCATCATACATACAATCCATTCCCGCTTCATTCCTCTTTCCTTCTCTTTCTTTCATAGGGGCGCGCGCATCTCAGTTACTCTGAGTCTCATTGGATAACTTCGTCCGTGATGAAATCAACTGGTTTGTATGTGACGTTCGCTACAAACTCCTCTTTCCTCTGGAGAGAACCTTTTCTTTATCAGAAAAGTTTCTTGCCCTTTTCTACGTTCTGAAACAAGGGAGCTAATTCTTCGCTTTTCGGCTGTGCTTCTACGAACTAATTGCCATTAATTTTAATTAAATTTATTGTATTCTTATCTTCCCTACATAAAGGTACAAGGTTTTCCCTATCTTCAGATACATTTTCTGCAATTTCAATTTTATCAAATTCCTTAGCATTACGTTTAGGAAGTTTTGGTAAATCAAAAGGGTTTGAACTAGGTCCTTCAATTGTTGTTGGAAATAAATTACTCGGATCCCGCCAGGAGGCGCCTTGTCTCGTGTAAGTGAGAGCGCACGGGTTCTTGGGTAATATTTCAGAGAATGTTCTTGAATCTTGACCGCGTAAGGCGGGTTTATTATCTTGACCGCTTAAGGCGGGTTATTTCTCCTGACCGCAAAAGCGGGTTAAATTGTAATATGGGCTAATTGGAAGCCTTGTGTAGTTGTAAATAATATAAATGTTTGTTTATGTGTGATTGGCACATGGAGTCCTTAAATAAATGTGTATTTAAATTAACTGCTCTCCCTATTTTGGTTTGGTGGATAAGACATTCTCCAACAATTGTATTATAGTTCACGAAGACACGCGATTTGCCAGGTTTCCTTCTTTCCTGTATTATTGCGTTTAACATTTATTGTACAAATTCTTCTTCGTAATTGATGCTATTTATAATAAGATTTTTAAGGTGTATAATTTTTAAATCGTCAGTTACTCTTTTACCTAATCTTTCTGCTATATATCTTAACTCTCCTATTCGACATTTTCCTAAAAAAGCCATGTTTAGGTAAAAAAGGTTTTACACTCAAATATTTTGATAAAACCCCACAAATAAAATCAATTCAGTTTAACTCAAATTTTTTCTTAAGAAAATAATAACAAAATATTATAATCCAAAATTTGGTAATTACTTAAAAAATTTCCAATTATTATTTGTAATTACTTAGTTATTATAACAAAAACCATACTTCAATGATAAAATAATGAACCGTGTTTACTTAAGACTAACAAACACCAATGATAAAATAATATTTCTCATACTACGCATCATTTATGGAAATAAAAATACTTGATTAATTACTGGAAAATATTTCCGCCATAAAATAAATAGCAAGTTTTCAGAACAGAACAAAAGTTGTAATTACATGAATAAGATTCGAAAACAAAATAGTGTACTGCTCAAACAAGACAATTCAATGTCAAACTCAAAAAATTCTCTCTCGTTAGATACGATACATCGGTTCTATGTCTAAATCTTTCACAATAGCTAATGGTTCGTAGCACACACAGGAGGTGTAGTATATAAAAAACACAGTATTGTATAATTATGAAACCAAATTACAAAAAAATCCTCAAAACGAAGCTCGCACTGTCACAGGACGATTTAAATTTTCGGAATTCGTTAAATTCTAAAGCATAGGATATGCAATTAAAAATAGTAATTACAATATTAATTTAATAAAAAGATTCACACAAGTTTATAAAAAAACATTCAGGAGGAAAATTAACACATTTTATGATATACTAGTAGAACAAAATCAAATGAGATCAAGAACAAACTAATTATAACGCATAGGATATGCACTTAAAAAACAACAATAAATCACCAAAATATAATATTTTTAAAATACAAAAATTTACATGTGGTGTAAATAATTAGCCAGACAGAGAAGGAAATTGTACCTGAATTATCCTTGGAGGACTTGTCAACACAATCAAAATATCAACAGAAATTCACAGCAAGGGATTCTTAAAACTTATGCACTCCTTTAAAACCAGACGGCACATATTATTATTTCTTGTATGGTCGGATAACTCTTTCACTTTTCAACAGTGCCAGGACGCCACTCAAGAACGGGGTTCTGGTCGATCCTCATTTTTTTTTTTTTTTTTCAAACAATGAATTCCAAGTGCAGGGAGCACTTTCATCAAACAAAAAAGTTAGCAGCGTGCAGGGCGCACTTCTTCCTAGTGCAGAGCGCACTTTCATCAAACAAAAAAGTTAACAGCGTGCAAGGCGCACTTAAAACAATAATCGAGAATGGTTATATCATTGGCATTCTTCGCCGTAAAAGTTGTGGCTCACTTTCACCACATACAGACACAACTTTTTTTCTTCTCAATCTAAAATCAGGACAATTCATTGGAACATAATGCATGTACTATTCCATCACTTCATATGCACAGATAGCATATAGTTCTTTCAATATGACGTACTTTAACCAATGGTTAGCATAACTTTTTAAGTGATTGTTAATCTTAATCCATCGATCATCTCTAGCCACTCTAATTACTAATAGAGTAATTATTTTTCATCTAAACGATGCCTCCACTTATGACTGTAACGTATTACGAACAAATACAGTCAGGCTAGAGATTTCTATTAAATTTTATTTAACCGCTAAACATGCGCCATCATACATACACTCCATTCTCGTTCAACCCTTCTTCATTCTCTCTCTTTCATACGTGCGCACGCATCTCAGTTAGTTACTCTTGTGTCTCATTGGATAACTTCGTCTATGACGAAATCAACTGGTATGTATGTGACGTTCGCTACAATACATGCATATATATATATATGTATATATATATGTATATATATATGTATATATATATATATATATATATATATATATATATATATACAAATTCGCAATTGCATAAAACATAACATACTATGCCTAGTAAGTGAACAAAATTAAAACTTGTAAAGTGCAATAATTACAAAAACAAAATAAACTTAAAGTTTGATAAAAAAAACCTTAAAAAAAAAAGTTAAAAATTGATTACCTAAAATGTAAATCATACAAAACATTAGAATGTAAGACATCATTAAATACATGAAAATAAAATGTTAATAATTGTTCAAGAATACGCATTAAACATTGAATAATTAAAAATAAAAAAAATAAAAAGTGTAGTTTATAAAATTACAACCAAATACAAAATATCAAAACTTCATCCAGGTCCGTAAAACATATCTCAAGATTAAGGATTTAAGAAAGTAAGTACAAAAATAGAAAAAATTTAATTCTTAAATAATATCAGGCTTAAAACTGAGTAATATTGTGTTTATACTACTATTATCGATCACAACTCAGTAAATTACTATATGAAAAAAAGGTTTAAAACTAAATGTAAGCAGAATCACAATTCAGAACAGTAGTACAAACAAACAAAAAGGAAAGTATTTTTTTAAAAAAAATCATTGATATCAAATTAATTTAATGTCAATATCGCACTAGAAGGTTTTTTATGGATAAAGCATTTAACCAGCACTAAAATAATTGATTGATTGGATTTGCCAAACTGTATTAATACTTACTTACATTTACTTATCCGATCAACTTAAACCTATTTTAAGAAAACTTTAAAGGAAAAATAATAATAATAATAAAAAGAAAATAACTATAAACAAATAATTATTCTTAGACAAATAGTTAAGAAGTTTTAAAAAAATATAAGAAGAAATAAATCTAAAAATATATAACCATCTGGTGGCAAAGTATATTATTAAATTAAAAAAAAATATAACCGAATCAAAATTTGTAATAATTAAAATAGAGATATTACAGATGAAACCTATTTTCAGACTTAAATTAAAATTATGGGATTTTGCACGTGTGATAACACATATTCACAAACACACACACACACAAACAGATATATATATATATATACAAAAATACATAAATTTATTTTTAATGCATGTTCATCTTTTTAAAATGTTTATTAATAGAATTAACAGTATAATTTTCATTGATGAAACTTGTGAAAAACATTCCATAATTGTGATATTTTAGTACAGAACTATTTAATAAATTATTATTTCAAATAATTTTATCACATATTAGGCTTCTAAAAACAGATAGTTCCAGAAATATAATTTATTAAAATGAAATTTACAACCGTCTCTTATACCATAAATATAGATAATAATTTTATTACTTATAAATCTTAACTGTGTTATGACTATATATTCGGTATCATATTTATGAATATTAAATTTGTAGTTTGTTTTTGTGTATAATTTATATTTAAAACCTTCTTTAGTTTTCAAATTTATAACATTATTATCTTCATGGACGTAATACTTATACTCACCGACTTCTCAAATTCGTAATCTATATTATACTCAAAGCAATGAGAAAATTTTTTAAAAGATGTATATAACTGGACAGAAAATGAAATGCAGTACGAATAATACTCATCTAAGTATAAACCTTGGGAACTAATAAAACAAGTCAAGTGGAGCCCCTATTTTGTTCCTGTAAAATTTTTGATGTTTGACAAATGAAATGTACATTATCATCAATGTCCACACATAATCTAAACTATAGATTTTATCTCAGAGATAAAGAATTACTGAAGACAAAAATTGATTGATATGTGTAAAAAATTATTCACCTTCTTAAAACGAATTTAAAAGGGAAGTTTATTATATTTTGTGAGGAAATCCCCCTTCATTATCACAGAAATACTAAGAGAAAAAAATATCATCATGAATACGAAGGAAAGTATGTAAACTGAAATAACTTTAAAAATTTGTAGAACTACTTTCAAGTGATTGAACGTAATCCATTGCAAAATTATATGTAAAAAGGCAAGTGTATTTTGAAACAAGCAAACAGGATTATGTACTTAATTAGTAAATAATTTATATATACTTAATTCTTAAGAACATTATATCATAATGAATGTGGGGATACATAGATTAAACGCATAAAAAGATGAATTATATAACTTGTTTTTATTGCTTTTGAAAAGAACTATTTCGAAGTTTTATTAGATCGCTTCTGTAACTCGAAGCTAAAGCTTAAATTTGATCCTAATAAAGAACCTGTATTTACGAAATTCGAAAAAAAAAAAAAATACAAGAAACTGAAGTAATATTTTATGCCTTTTTGAATCGTTCTTTGGATTTAATTCATTTTTTTTCTACTAAAACTCTCACATTCTTTTTGAGATTCACAACAAATCAGGTTATAAACCCATAACCTGATTCAGGTTAATTAAACTAAACTTAAACGTTAGTAATAATTCCCTAATTGCGGTACTCGTATACTTTAGAATTGTGAAGATTTTGCAAGGTCACGTGAGAAGCTAAATAAAACAACCAAAACTCCAATGCCCTTAGAAATCCCAGTCGAAATTCCACGCCTTATTCATTGAATGATTAAAACTGTACTAAACTCTTGTTCTGGTTTTGTTAGAAATTAGAAAAGCACATATAATCATTCTGACGAAAATGCATGATATGAGACACGTGAATAGTCAGGGATCCCAGAAGAATTGATAATCTTCTAAAAATTATTTTTTCTGGGGACATTGCTTCCCACTAATTTTTATTTCTTGAAACCTGACTCGATCATAAACATGTCCATTGAGAGATAAGTTTCACTATAGTGATTGTGCTTCAACAAAAACGCATAATCACATTTCCTTGACTGCAATATTTTAATTATCAAATAAAAATGCAGTTTAACTATCTTTCGATATAAATTCAGGTGTAATGGTAATTTTCCAAAAATGTATAAATTTTAATTGTCGAAGGAATTCTGAAACATTTCAGTCGTATACTCGTAAACAATTTATTTAAAAATTTTGTTAATCCATGCATGATGCGTTTACTTTTTTTACTATTTAATTCCTAATTTTCTTTTAATTTCGTGAGAACTATGTTTTGAAAAGAAAAGCTAATATTAAAATACTTTAAAAATTTTCACACAAGTGATATTCAGATTATCTTAACGTGTTATATTGAATTTTGCTACTAATTCAATAAAATATTTATTTTATGAAGTTCACTGTTGATTAAAAAATAAGATATAATGTAATTATCGTGAATTTAACATTACTTATTGGCGATTTTTTTATTCTATCAAATTTAGAGAATGAATCACAATCAAATTAAATGAAAAATGCTTAAACAAAATTAGAGATGTGGTAAAGTTTAAAAATGAAATTCTCTCCGCATAGTTTTAGAATCTAATTAGATTTTAGAGCAAAAGAATACTTTTTAAATGTCAAGCCTTATATTTTTTTTTCTATTTCATTTAATATAGTTATAACTTTGTTCATTTGCAAATGTATGGTTTTAATATAAGTGTAGGAAAACTAGCTTCAATATAAAATTTTATGGGTACTAAAATATTTTAATGCTTAAATGTAATTGTGTTTTTTAGGAGAAAAGTACTATAATAAGACAACTGTGTCATTTGAATATAAAAAGTGAGCCAAAAAGAATCAAAAGTCAACAGAAGTTTACTTAGAACCTCCAAATAAATGCAAAATATTATTCTGTTTGAATTACTTTTCAGCCTATCAAAACACATATCTAATTTCCATCATTCAAAATATTCAGTATGATTTCAAATAACCTCATTCATCTTACAAGATTTTCTATTAACTAGTATTTTTAATAATTGATCTAGGAAATTTGTGTTATTATATACTTAATCATAATATAATTCAAGACTTATTATATGCAATTTGAAATTTCTTGTAATACTTCTTACTGATTTAACAAATTTAAAAATAATACAATGTTAGAACTGTGAAACTAACATATTAATGTTCTGTTCATAAACAGTATTTTTTATTGCATCATATTGAAATGTTCTGGTTTATATTTTTGGAAGAAACAAAAATTTAGGTTTTACTATGAAATAATGTCCGGTAATTTTGGTATATATATATATATATATATATATAAGATAAAGCACATAATTTATCCTTAAAAATCACAAAAGGAAGAGTACAATTAAAAACCAAAATCAAGAAGAAAAAAAAAAAACATTTATAGAACTAAGTAAAAAAGTTGAAACTGAATCAAATTTGAAACTAGGAGATGAATAAAATTTGAATCAAATTTGAAATTAATTTGAACCAAAGAATAAATCGAATAATTCGAATACCCCCAAAAATTATTATAACTATATATATATGTATATATTATAACTATAATTTTTAATAGTTTAGTTGCAGATAAAACACAATTAACACTCGACTGATTGATTGTTGATGAACAAATCATTTAGAATAACACAATGGCTATTGGTGACGTACCTGAAAATTTTGAGCTTTAATCAAACGACACTGACACTTAAGTTGGAACTGCACTCTCAAAACTTCCACAACAGACATGCTGAGCTTGAATTCTTGACAAACTTAAAGGGCATCATCCATGCTTCAGAACTGAAACTATGTCTCACGGGAAAGATCTTAGTGCAGCTAGACAATAAACACTCGGCATCCGCAACCACGGGTTAAGGGACAAAATGAATGTCTAGAAAAATGTTCATACTTGATTTAATTTATTTGATTTGCTTCATTCATTTATTTGTTTCATAGATTTTTTTTTATTTAATCAATTTCATTAGATTAGACTGAATGATATGATTTCATCGATTAATTCCATTTCATTTGTTTCACAGATTTCATTTCATTTGCCCCTAACTGGTTTACTTTGTAAGAAGAGGAATCATGTCGCTGAAGTATCCTAGTGATCATTTTCTTTTCCATGTGGCCTACTAAATTTAGAAAACGTGGGTGACATGTTCCTAGATTACCCTAGTAATCTTTCTTTGTTTTCAGCCTTTCTCCTTATCAAACAATTTTTTCTATCTTTTTTTCCTAATGATTAGATCACACAAACACATGATTGCCACTGATTTGCTAATGAACCCTAAATTCCTGTTTTCACTCACTTATTCATTTGAATTAGTTTGTGTATGGATGTATAAATGGATTTTATGTAATTTTGTCTCGAGGAATATGGAAAAACAAACTAATTATTCTTTTTATCAGTTCCCTAAAAATAAGAGATTTACTATTGCTTAAAGAAAATTAGTAAATCTGTTACTTTTAATGTTCTCATGAAATTGTTTTAAGAACCAGTTTTCGAGTTTTCGTAAAATAAAAATTGAAGAATTGGTGAGAAATTTTAATAAATCTGTTCTATCACTCATTTCTTCTTTTCGAAATAGAAGCACTCCTTTATTATATGAATAATTTCATTTAAAAGAGGAGATTTAATTATTTTATGTAAGATATGAGACTGCTTTCTGATCAATAAAATTTCCGTTTCCTGCAAATGAATCAATTAATTCAGTAATAAAATATGGAAAAAACAAAATAGGGATTTACCTTTGATTACCTAAGAGATTTTAGATGATAACTTCGTAAATATTGTTTTCACAAAAATTTGTAAAATTTCTCATGTTTAAATGCAGTCACATGATTCAATGAATTGTCCGTATTTTATTCCACTTTAAATAAACGATTTTTTATTTAATTATAATATAACGTGGATTCATATTTACGATATTTGGGAAGGGAAGATGAAATTAAATTTAGGTTTAAACTGTGATGAAACCATAGCTCTTAAAATTACTTTTGATTTTAAGTAAATTTTCTTACTTCATTACCTACAGATATTCAGGTACCAACGGTTTTCTTAATAACTTTTTAAACATTTTTGGTAAACGTACCATATTTTTTCCCCTATTATTTCTAGTATAGAATCAGGCAAAGTCATTTGTAAATTGTGATATTTAAGGCCAACTTGCAAATTTTGTTACCAATAGTAAGTGTTATGTTAACAGTGGGTACAATGTGCGAAAAATAACTTTTATTATGAGTAGGTAAATGGCGAATAACTAGGATAAAAATGTTTTCGTATAGTCAAAAGAATTCATTTATAACATAGTAAAATCCCCAATAACCATACATTGGAATAGAAAGCAATATTGTAAGATTTCATAAAATCCTAAATAGGCCTCTTCCTAGACATGAGAAGATATTTTCTACCTCAGATCCTGTGTGTGCAGGAGAGATAATATGTTTAGAAAAGTTATTGAATGTTCCAGTTAAGAGAGATGCCAATATCATGTGAGAGGAAATCACTTCTTGTATCATCCACTATGGAATTCCAATCGATGTGCCTCTGGTACATTTACATCAGCGAATTACAAAAAGCAAATGATAGAGAAACAGTTGAGATTCGTCTTTTCAAAAAATCTGGAACAAGCCTTGAAATTTCAAGAGTATTTATAAATATCATGGAAATGACACGACAAAGAACATTAAAACTTTGATTCACAAATAAAAAAAACAATCTTTCATGATTGAACTCAGACATTACACAAAATGTTTTAGTTTCCTATAGGAATTTCATGTTTGCTAATAGCCTGTAACTTGTGTAAATTGAGGCATATCCCTAACAGATGAATGTAAAGTTAATAAAAGCTGCATCTATTGTAAAAGAAATTAATCAGTTAACTCTCCACATTGCCCTATTTACACTGAAGTAAAAAAAATAATTAAAAGTAAAGAGCAAGCATCTTTAACACTACCGAAAACGAGGCAATGATATCGAGATACTAATACTGTCCACATTTCGGCTGTACTACAAAAACCATTAACAGGTTAATAATATGCAAAAACGGTTAGAATGGTAAATTTTTTTACACTGTATTAAAAAGCAAACGGCATTCATCTTAGAAGTTTTCTAGAAGTAAATAGAAACAATGTTCACACATTCATTCAATAGCCTGGAATCTGGGGCTCGTACTACATCTTCAACCAGGAAATTTAAAATTTCCTATTAATAAATTAATTCCTATTTAATTAATATCTACTCTTCAAGAGGAATAAATATCACTAACAAAATCTGTTTTGGAATTACTAACAGATCCAGCCTTCATCTTTGTAGATATTATCATCCATCATACAACATAAAGTTTGGATCATTTTCTACATATAGCAACAATTTATAGATTAAATAATGGATTAATTTAAGAGATCGTTTACAGTTTTAACGTATATACGGAAAATATAGTTCATTTTCATCTAAAATAATATTTTTTTGAATTTTGTGAAATTCTGTTTGAAAGAATTTCAGTTAAATAGACTTAAAAATATGTTTATTATTATTACAGGAGCTTTGAAATCATTCAATGATACAAAGTTTACAATTTAGCAATTTCGAAAGGTTTTTGTAACAAAAAATTAAGAAATATTTTTTCAGTTCTAAAGACATCCATGAGTGCAGAATGAGTTCTGCACTCATGGATGTAGACACTGGAGCAAGTTTTGGCCATGCAGAGCCTAACAAAATGTAATTTGATCTAGACGTTTGAAAATTAGAGAAAAAGGGATGCAAATTTGTTTAGAAAATGAAGTGTCGGGAAGAAAAGAAAAAAAAAACTAGGGTATCCACAGGAGGCGTGTCCCCTGTGTTTACCAAAGACGGCAAACTCCAATGGGTAAAGGAAAGGATCCCTAGATGCCTAGGACAATTCATGCCCATGCATACGTGAAAGTGACAAGTCTCTTAGGAGGAAATTCATGAAATTGCCTTTGATTGCAGGGGAAATATTGAATTCTAAAATTACTCTTGAAAATCACAAAGTTTCAAAGGCTGTATATTAAGGTATCCGCCTACTTTTAAAACGCGATTTTCAGTCAAAATGTCGATTTTTTTTATTTATGGTCTATTATTAAAGCCAAAATTCTTAGCTTTCTAGAACAGTTTCAATTTTGTTTCTATCTTACATAGAACTTGAGTTATAAGTATTTTAATAATAGTCTGTATCAAATTTTAGAACTAGAAATAGCATTCTGCTACTGGAAATGGAACTTTAATGTTTGTTTTTAACTGATATTTTACGTAATATCGCCATCAAAATATCTTCCAACATGCAAGATAAGTTTTCTAAGACCCAAAATGCAAATGAATCCTTTAATGGTGTAATATCATAAAGAGTACCAAAGGAAGTTTTTGTTTGTTAGAAAACTGAAATTGGATGCATATGATGTAATTATACAATTTAACGGAGGTCATCAAGGCTGCTTAAAAGTCTTAAATAAGCTGAACGTTGAAAATCCGGGCTACTTCACTGTAAAGAGATACAAAGAGTTGGATTACAATCGAATCAGAGAATCGAAGTGTTATACAACACCTGTTAAAGTAAGCGTAGGAAAGTTTTAAAGACCACAAGAAAGAAAAAGATAACTTATTTAATTAATACAGATAGTGAACTTTACAAATTAGGGGCCTTTTAATGTTAAATTTTTATTTAATTAGGTAAGTTTCTGGGTTAAAATGAATTTTAAGCTTTTATTCAAAATCAAAATTTTTATATTTTGCTTCAGGACAAAACATCGTATTGAAAACAGTTATGCATATAATGTTATGAAACTTTCATGGAATACTCTATGGAAGTGAATTCGGGACTTGAACCTCTCCTATTGCTATAATTCGATTACTTTGCATTTTATTGATGATATAATCATAACTTGCCACACATTTGTACGTTTTTTCTGTATGTTAAAGTACGACTTCTTATAAATATTTAATTTTCAGAGATGTAATTGTGAGAGAGGTACAAATCCTAAATTAGATTCAATTCATCATAATAAAATTTATAGAAATGAAATACCTCTATTTTAATTTCAGTTTTTGTGTTTTGCACAAGTGCCCTTTTACTGCTATTTTTATAAATTTTTTGGGGTGATATATTAAAACAATTTTTAATTTATGCAAATTTTACAGTGTATTTTACGTTTTCAACCATATCTTATAATATAATGCATATAAAAAGTTATTTCTTCAATTATTTAAAAATATCATCTTCGAAGGTAGGGGAATACCTTAAAGTCTTAGTTATCAATTCACTCATCATGCGGTGTTGAACAAGAGAAAATATGACGAATTGTAAGGTACAGTCAATATGTAAGAAGACAAATGTTATTTCACAGAATTTCTTCATGAACCTCAAAAGTGTTATCTAAAATTATTTAGAATTTTATTTCATTGTAACAATAGTGGCATAATGTCCAGCTTGAGTAAATCCTTCAACTGCTGCTGGAATTAATTGCATATGCACACTTTAACTTCTTTCCACCTGAAGGGCCTCTTCAAGCTCACTGAAGTAACATGGAGACATATTTACATTGAAACAGGGGTTCCTAACCTTTTTCAGTCAACGTACTTGCAGCTGCCACTCTTCCAATTCGCCACTCTTTCAGCTATCTGATCTCTAATCTGTTTCTCCCCTTACTGATTACCAAAATTTTGCCAAAGATATGTATATTTAAATAAACTAAATAGTCATTTTCTTACTGTACATTTTTATTATGGACATAAGCAAACAAATACAGAGATTTATAAAAGAAGAAAATTATGGAATATTTGTTATTTTATTTTAAATTAAAGAGCTTTGAAAAATTTAGCTCATAATAGAATAAATTTATTTTCAAATAACCACAGAATTGCATTTACTTTGATCCTATTTACAAAAAAGCGCATTCAACAAACTCCATACTAGCAAACGGTAACAAAAACAATTATGGCCTTTTAAGACATTTTATTGTATTTTATCATTATGGTGAGCCTAAAAACTTACTACATTAACCATTCTGCTAATTAAAATGTTCTCCATAGTGGTATCTGGTGCCAGCAATTTCTCTTCCCAGGATGCGGACATGGAGCAGGTCCATAGTATTTGCAGATTTACGCTCTGTAACTGAACAATTCTTAATATTAAAATAGGGCTGACATCTACCCAATGTCAGATTTCGACATATTAATTAAATATATACTGAATAAATCAAAATGTGACACACACGAAACACAACTTCAACCCTACATTCACGACCGTTACAATATATAAGAGGGAAATAAGTCATCATTTGACGTTAGCCAGCACTGCCCCCATTGTTAGGCGTAGTGCTGCCATTCGCAACATCCTCCCTTTTTTTGAGGAGCTGGATAGCTACTCAAAAAACATCACTTATGGTCAGCAAGTTTAACTGCGTAAGTTTCCTTATAGCACGACCGTATTTGATCATTAGAGGTTTATTCAACCCTGGAGGATACGGATATGGGATTGTATCTTTTTTTAAGAAATTTATATGAAGTTTGCTTTTTAAACACTATGAAATATAGCATAGATATCTGGATAGCAATAGCTAGACAAATTTTCAAAGGATATTACGCAATCGGGTCACTAACTACAAATTCCCAGAAATTATTCGACTTCTCTCAAATTAAATCTCTTTTTGTCAACTTGGATTGTCTTTATGTTTTGCATTTGCACTGTGAAAACGGTGTCTCTGAAAGGGTTAAAATGCACTTCATTCCATGCAGCTAAAATAAATATTCCAGATAGGAGACTTAAAGGAAATAACTCCATATGATTAACATAAAGTACGGAAATTCATGATGGCTTGACGAAGGGATCTTATGTGATCAGCCAATCGGTTTGCTGCGTATCTGAGCGGTAGAAATTGAACTTACAGTGTAGAAATTTTCTGTTTGGAATGCAGGCGGGAGAGGTCACAATTTGATTCGTTAAGGAACCTCCTCCAATAGGAGATTTTATACATTATTTTAATTATATATTTTTTTAAAGAAATCTGAAGAAAAATTTAAGAATTGCGAATTTAAAAGGAATTTTCTATGTCTTTTAATATTGTGATCAGGTTTAAAATTTTCAATATTTTAGAGGTATTGATTACAAAGATCTCAAAAAATTCTTTTTCTACTGCTTGATGTTTTTGGAGAATTATATGGTTTAGGGTAAGCTGAATCAAAAAATGACCCCCATTTCTCCACTTCACGTACAGTGTTTTTGAAAAATAAGGTTTGTTAAAAAATATACAGCAATTTTAAGAAATCACTATTTCATTACAATGAACTAAAAATATTGTTTCTTACAAAATTCTTATGATATGTACTTCCAATTTTATGTGTACACTTTTTCCGATTGTAATCTTTTCTTCTCTTTGATGCTTCTCCGAACTCGCTTTCCATCATTGGTTATTTGCTTAAACATCCAATAAGTAGCATATTGAAGTCACATTTTTCATCGTAGCGTTTCTCGATATCAAGAAAAACTTGGTGAAATCTTTCACCCTGTTCTTTACTATAGGCTACAAAATTTTCAGAAAAATAGTCAATGTAGGGGGTCACATTGATGATGATGTTTACCCCCCGAGGCTAAAGAGTCTTGGTGTGGCTAGTTAGTTTTTGTCCAGACAGTTTCTTGGTTTTACTGTCCCACAAGTATAGAAAGCAGGGATACTTTTCATTGCCTGACAGGTGACTGAACAACATGGTTAGTATTCTGAAGTCTCCACAAATCATTCGTAGATGCTCTTGGTATTTTATTTTCTCAAGAATCACAGTGAAATCATTACAGTTTACTTCCATATGCACCTAGTGACTTATAGAGAAAGATACAAATGTTTCTCCATCAGGCGCAGCCAGACTATTCTGTGGCTAGTTTTGGATGAATAAATGCCGCTCATATGAATCATATTCTTTTTAAAGGAACTTCATGAGCCCTTGAACATTACTACAAAAAAAACAGATTTCCCTTTATAGAAACAAAAACTAAGTAAATTCTTTCTCTCGATGTCTGTACCACGAAATTAAGGTTCCAGGTGGGATAGCAAGCTTTTGGTTTAAATCTCAATCCTAGCAATTCTCTATATCTTTGTTAAAGCCTAAATCTCTAACTAGATCATTGAGATCTCTCTGAACAAAAGTTGATGTCCCTCGTCAACACAAAAATATGAACTAGATTAATACTGGGGAGATAAAGTGTCTCCGTCCTCCGATTCACTTAGGATATCCAAACTAAAGGTGGCTGTGAAGTTGGCATTTCAGAGCTATAGAACACTAGACGAATAGCTGAGTTAATGTTAAGCAATTCTCTTTTCTTCTTATTTTTCAATTAAATCCTTTTATATCTAACAAAAACAAATAGCAATTGGAGTGGGATTTTTCTGTTAATGCTATATCATAGGAATGCGAAACGAAAAGAGTTTTTCTTGCACTAGCCACAAACGAAAACCTTCCTCGCTGCTTCCGCATAGGAATCCATGCTTTTTTATCATACGCAAATTTCAATTTGAAATATGCAAAATAAATTTTCTTCACAAAATCAGGTAGGCTTCTGTGTTGACTTTTTATCGTGCATTCATCACAAACAAAACAAAAGTTGTCCAGCAAATTACTATACTGCTATGATAATGAATATATTACTTTGAATTACTTGCAAGTTATGTTCCCTCTCATAAGCTTAGTTAAAAGTTTTATTTAAGTTGCGTTATCTGAATTAATGTAATCCGAATAAATAAATTGGAAACAAATTTTAAGTTCTTATTTTTCTCGCAAAGTTATCGGATAAAATATTGTTCGTCTTGAAGTGGAGCTGCTCCGAGTAAGCTCAATGTTCCCCGTTGCCTGATGTAGAAATGTGGAGAGCAGAATACTAGCCCATGAATAGTTCTCGTCACTTGACCGAGATTCACATTTACGAGGCCGTCACCAATAACACTGTTCGAAACTGGATTTACCGCATATGCTGTAGACGATGGTTGAATATTTATCCATAGACATATGATCTCTAGGATAGGAACACACATTCAGGAACTCCTGCTTTCCTCAGCATATAGGTATAAAAGTTGAAAACAAATATCAGTTTTCCAGGCTAAGCTCTTGGCAATCGGGTTTGCTGCATTGTGGGAAGTCTCGAAGTTACTTTTTATACCGAGAGTTTATCATCAATTTTGCTATTGTAGAATACCAAAAACAATTCGGCTTCTATTAAAATCACTATAGAAAAAGCAGCAACTTATTCAGATTCTTACAGCTTATATTTGGTTTGCGCTCCTGTTGGAAATTAATACAACAAAATTGCCGACTCATTTGCAAAATTCACTTTCACTGATGTGAGAGATCCTGCCCCTCGGTCTCAGATAACTATGGTCTTAAAAATACCTGTAATGTACCTAAAACACTAAAATACTTAAAAAATACCTGTCTGACTGGAAGTGCTTGTGTGTTCCACTATTTATAGCAGTATTTGAGTCCAATCCTCCAAGGCCAAATTTAAACTTTTATTTCAATTTTATTGCACGCTTCTTAGACGGTTTACCGATTCTTATTCAAATCGTTTTAATTTTAAAAATACAAATTTATGTTCTTATGACCCTGTTGGTGATGCTGATCACTAAGCTGTCTGTAGCACGTTTATTAAATAATTTCATTAAAGCTGTTCCATTGGGTTGAAGCAAAACTTATTTGACTGAAGTCTGTGCGGGAAAATCCTAGTTTGCTTTTCAATCTAAAATCATGTATTCTTATGGTCAACAAATTCAACAAATGATTCAACAAATTTAGGGACCTTTGAGTGGGACAGAAATAGAAAACCAGAAACGTTCAGTCCAACAAGGTTTTAGACATGAATTCGGGATAATGGTGGTATAATATCCTTGTCGATTCATATTATTTAAAAACATTCAGTCGACCAGTCAGTTATGAATAAATGATGCGAAGTAAAATTCTGCAAACCCAACACCGAAGTGGAAATAAAGCTTAAATATAATCGAATAGCAAATATTTTTTGTTCACAGGTACACTCGAAATCAGTTTCAAGATAGTTTTGAAAAAGAGCAACCTTACACAGAATATGAATCCGGAAATATTTTTCAAGAAAAACAATGAATTAGGAACAATTTCTTAAGAAAATATTCATTTGTTTTATCATCTGAAAAATAAATTCAGATCCAGAAAAATAAAAATTTTTGGCTGAAATACCTCAAATTCTTAAAGCGCTATATTATCTTGCAACACATATTTTCCTATAACTATATTTTTCTGTGTTTTCGGTGTGTATTGATTTCTCAGTAGTACTTTTATATAAATTACAAAAACATTTAATTAAATTCGAGAGTGAATTTTTCGATTTGTTTACCATTTCTTAGAAACTTAGATTTTAATTTACTCCTATTAATTTGTTTTGATACTAGAAATATGATGCATTATTGTTCCAATTGATCTCCTTTTAAAAATATAAGTCGACGTCTATTCCAATTAAATCCCTTCAGTCCTTTCCTGTAATTCTATTTAGGAATTTTTCGTAATTTCAGAAATATAAGCTGACGCTTATTTCAATTCAAACCTTTCAACTTCTATCCTGGAACTCTATTCATAGATTTTCAGGAATCCTTTAGATATTCAACTTGATATTCTCCTCTAATTCATGATTCAATTAAGATAAAATTTTCTCCAATGACTTCGACGAAATTCAATTCAGTTTTCTTTAAGGCTACTTAGATTATATTTTCTGCTCAATAATGTTATATTTATTCATCATTGAATTTGCACACTGTTTTTATTACATTTATTATAATTTTAATGTATTTATTTCTTAATCAATTGATTTCATCGATCATTTGTCTATTTTTATATAATGAGCATCTGTTGTTTCTTATTTCTATGCGGTTTTATTTATTTTGCTCTTTCTTTTTATCTCTTTTCTTTGTTCATTAGGGTATTTTCCTGCTTAATTCCTTTTTGCTTTGTTTGTTAGGAATATTCTTCATATATATATATATATATATATATATATATATA
>BMAW01010461.1:125816-145067 GCA_019974015.1 Nephila pilipes
AAGAGTGAGACACTTTTAATTCCATTACATTTCCAACGTAAGAAAAGTGAGAGTTAAAATATTGTTTTCTTCATAGAACAACGCCTCCTCTTTTTCCATTAGCAGAATCATCTTGGCAACGACAATATTTTGATTCTCAAATTACTTTTCGAAATTATAGCTTCAACTCCTTATGCGTTCCGACTATGACTGCTTTATTTTCCTCTTTACTCCGCTTTCAAAACCTGTGATCTCCCTCCCCCTTTAGATGCGACAGCCAAACTCCTCAGAAATAGACAAATTTTTCTCTATATTTGCCAAGTGGCCACAATTAATGCAAATTTTAAAATCAACTCTGTCTACTCCAACAATCTCTGGTGTGATAGATTTCACCACATTTAAAGCATTGTAAAAACATAGCTGGGTGAAAATACATCGGAAGCGTACCGAGAATCGGTGGAGGAAGGTGAGGAAGACGCACTTGGGAGGAAGAAAAGGTTTGTTTGAACGGGGAAAGGATCTGCTTTTAGAAAGACGTTCTATCAGCTCACTGGGGGAGAAAGGGATAGAAGTGAATGTCTGTCTTTTGCTGGTAGGTGGATTGGTTTTATATGTTTGAATTACTAATTCGCTCATTACGGTTTATTTTTTTTTAATATTAATGAACGGCAAGGTCATGGTAAATTCTTTTAAACATGAATAATAACCACATAACAACTCACACGCGGAACCGAAGAAAATACGGAAGCTTAAGAAATGGATTACACTACTTTTAAAAAACGTGAAACGTAATCAGTATTCTATTCTATACGGTATAAATAACCTTAATCCTTAGTTACTTAAAATCCTTAGTTATAAAAAAACGCAGTTGCTAACATCGCGAAAAAAAATTTATCTTCAAGACCTTACATTGTTTTATTATTTAAATAAATTAAAACAGTTTTTGACGTGAAATTCACATTCAATACTCAATTTACAAGAATTTAATTGCAAGAGTTCTTACACTTTTTCTTCTCTGCGCTTAAAATATTTGTGAGTATTTGCATGACTTAAACGCCTTCTCATATTTTTAATACTCTGAATATCCAAAATAGAAACCGACTGAGCTTAGCAGCCAGATAGGAAAGATATTTTAAAATAAAGAATCAAATTTAAAAATATTTAAAACTTACTTTTAAATTGGAGTGAAAACTCTGTATACAAACGTGCAAGTTTAATTTCTAAGTATGTTTCTTTGAATACCAGAATACGAATAGTGTCAAAAGTGAAGACGTACAGATAAAGCGAAAATCCCATAATAAATAGGAGTAAGAACAAACATAAAAAGGAAAGAGTGGGATTTCTTCTCTCCCTTCTACTACCTCTTAGCAATTATCGATTTTTGTATTTGAAGAGCGGAGGATAGATCAGAGTGTTATATTCAAAGCAACCTTTCAAAATTCTTAAATATATTTTAAAACAATTTTGGCGAGGATTAATTCGATGAATAATTTTAAATATTTCAGCAAGAAATGAGTTGTTGTTTTTTTTTTTGAGGAATTCATTTTTCTGTTCTGTCCCCCCTCCTCTCACACTCCGTTTTTATTCATAAGCAACTTAATCTGATATATTTTTCAAGCCAAAAGAAAAATCTTCAAAAAGGCTTCCTTTTGTATACCAAACTATTTGATAATTAATAAAACTATATGCGTCAAAAATATTGCTAAGCGTAACATATTTTTAGAGCTAAAAGATAGCTTCATTTTGCAAGCATATATATCTTTTACATTTATTTCCGAAAAACATTTTTGCTGTCAGTTTCTATGAAAATTATTACCTTTAGAAAAACATTAAGGTTTTACGGACTTAAAAACATTTATTTGTCCCCGGATATAAGAAACTTTTTAATAGAACAAAAAAAACACATTTAGCTTGCGAATCAAAATAGATAATTTTGAATTTACGCTCATTAATTTCTATACTCTTAACAAAATTTAAGATTCAGTATTATTGATATTTATGGGAAAAAATCTCAAAGTCAGTACAAGTCAATAAAATTTCTATAGTCACTTAATCTACATAGGTTAATAGAATCGCTAAAATGAACTACTCAAAAAGGAATTTTCTAATGTTGTTGCGATATTTATGAAGCATGAATGAATTTAAGAGTTTTACGTTGAATAAATAAAGATGATTACAAATTATTCCTTAAAATTCACATAGTAGTAAAAAAATAGTTCCTGTTAAAGCTTATAGATCTATAACTATCTTGCTGGCAAAATACTAAAGAACGGTGATTGCTACACGGAAGAATGAGAAATGTAAAATAATAAAATTTAAGTAAATTTTAAGTAAGTATCATTTTAATGAATAATACTAATAGTAATATTGAGAGTAATACTGATATGATGATGATGTTGATAGTTTTAATAGTATCATGATGAAGTTGAAAAACATCAAACCTTTTTTTTTTTTCTTTCTTTTAAAAAATTATTTTATTTATTACGTTTGTGTAAAACTTTTCATTTGATATTTGAGTCTAGCGGCTAATTTTAAACTCAACAAAAATTGGAATAGATAGTACGCGTCTTAAGCTCTTACTTGCATTTAAAAAAAAATCGTTTGAAACTGGAAAAAAAAGTCCTGAATTGGAATAGTTAAAACACTTCTCATAAAATTAAATATTTACACTGATTCTCCAGCACGTAAACGGAAGTGGAGCTGCTGATAGCAAGATCACTGCACAAATGTTTATTTCTCATACGGTTCATATGTGCAAACTAGTTTCTTTGATCATGCAGAAACAACAGGAATTATGAACCTCCTCATTAAAAAGAACAAAAATTTGATGATGTTTTTTATTCCTTGATATTTTTCTCAAAAAATGATCTTCGAATCTATTTAATTATAAAGATATGGGCTTCACTATTTATCAAACACGTAAAAAAATCGCGTATTAGAGTGATTTTGATATTAAAATTCTCTTTAAAATTAATGAAAAATAGCAAGTACTAAAAAACAGAACTAAAAGAATCTAAAAGGATAGCAATACTAAAAGACAGAATTCAATGGACGTTCTTGTTTTGATTTAGAAATCCTTGTCGTTTCATCAAAGGCTTTAAAGAACTTCATTAATTTTCGTTTTCTTTCTAAGTAGTTTTTCTGATATTTTTTTCAATGTTTTTACATTAAGTACTAACAGGAGGATCGAGAAGGAGAGCGTGTGAGAAACAGAAAAAGGAAAGGGCAAGAAATCGTATGTTGAATGTTGTGACTGAGTAATAATATTTACCTTTAGTAAATCCGACGTTATTTGTGTTCCCCAATCGGTAGTCTTCCATTAAAATTAGATTCGAAATACCGTCTCCAGTTGTACGCGAGGTGGAAATGACGTCATACTCCCCCTCCCCCTTCTTGCTGCGTTGGTCTGGATATACCGATAAGGTTATCATGTGTACCTACTGTACCGATAAGGGACCCCACCCCGTTACCTTAGGGATTTTTATTTATGGAGCGATAAGATCGTTGTATTGATATATAAGTTCTGTTCTAGTTAAATTAGATGGAATGAATATAATTGGAATAAATGAATTAAAAGTACTTTTACTCAAGATATATTAAAAGTATTTTACTCAAGATAAATTAAAAAAAATTTTTACACAAGTTAGAAGGAATGTATTTTGAATAAATGATTTAGCAGTTCTTATTTTTTCTCTCAAAGTTGTTGAATTGGATATTTTTATTTTATGTGCTTTTTTTTTCCGTTTGAATGAACAGAGTAAATATATTTTAATCTGAATTAATTGGAAGATATTTTTTGATTTCTTCGCATAAGATTTATGAATTGAATATTTGTTTAATATACTTTTTTCGTTTGAAAGAACTAAATTAGAAGATTTCGAATAATTTTTTTTTCTTATTCTCTTTTACGCGTATTTTTATTTTGCGTGTATATAAGCACTTGAATGTTCAAAAAATTATTTATACTAGATTAAATATTATTTAGTTGAAGCTTAAAACTGTCGTATGCGTACATTGTATAGTAAGGAAATGATTATTATTTTAAAAACTGAAAAGAAACTCTTTCTAAAAAAGTGGGCTCTTTTTTTATTTTTATTTTATTTTATTGACCTGTTTGTATGTTTACCTTACTGCGTAAATATTATTAATGTATATCTTAAAATTTTAAGAAAATTCTAATGAATATGCGATAAACAAACTTTTATATGAATAGGAAATGAATTTAATACATTTTTTCTTTATCCAATGAATAGAGCCATATTATTTGAAGAATAACACATCTTATTTAATGTTAAGTATTCAGTGTTAAATTTTTAAAACTGATTTTACGACAATTTTTTTTTACTGTAATAATTTTTTAATGATTACTTTTTGAATTATCTCACCTTTAACACACACATACATATCTAGCTTTTTCGGAAACTCACTTCTTATAAGTCTAACAATTTTGTTTAAGGCTGTTCTCGGCTAATGTTAAAAAATAGGGCTCAAAGTTCGAACACATTTTCAGGTAGAAGAAATGCTTGAATACTAATACAAATTAATATGGATGTAACAAATATAACTATTTACTAATTAGCGTTCTTAGAATTTTGATTATTTAAAAAAAAACTGCAATTTTTTGCCTTTATGTAAATTGGATATTCGATTTTCTATGTTAAAGTATAGGAGAGGAAATGTTCGAACAAGAAAAGATTTTATTGCTTTCTTCTCTCTATCGAATAGAGTATCCAGAATATAATTTTATGTCGTTATTAATTAATTTTTTAAGGTTTCAAATGAATTTTTATTAATTATTGGCGTACTTCGGACTATCTGCAACAGATGGCACCAGAGTATTTTTTTCTGTAGAACGTACTCTTAGGAAGGAATGCTTATTTTTGGCGAACATTTACAGTTACTTTCTGAAATGAAATTATAGCAACTTGTAAATTGTGACTAATGGTAAATAATGGAGAAAGCTTTATGATTCACAGAAATGTAAGCGAAGCTTGCGAACTAATCACTAATAAACTCTCCGGTTTGGGAATATTTTGCGTGTGTTCATAAAAGTTTTATGTGTGTGCAATGGTAAATTTGTGTTATTGAAAAGATGTTTAAAATCTAAGTTTTGATTTAGTGAAGTGAAAGCAGAGAAGAGAGAATCTGAATTAAATTAATATTGAACTTTTCCGAAATCAATTAAGAGTTAATTAAATTTTCTTTAACCTATAAAAAATATAACAAAATGCAAATTATTATTTCTTGAAGCATAAAATGTGAAATTTTAATTTAGTCAGTAAGATGCACTGAATTAATTTGTTTATTCCAACAAAAGTTTTTTTTTTTTATTTAGCTTAATTTCTTTATTATTATTTTTCTAATTGAATTAAGTATCTCACAAAATTTAAGTCTAGAGCCACTGAAAAAATTATTAATAAGATACTGTTACTTAAGCTGAATTCCATGTAATTTACATTGCGTACACTACGTTGTTTTCATATTTCAATTTATATTGTATCGTGTTGTAGAATCATAACATAAAATTTCTAATTACTGAATAATATTCATAATATTTGGATGAAAGAAACAAAATACAAAAATATTGCTTCATTCAACTGTGATTTTTTCTATGAAAATATTGGCATATAAAGAAGAATGAAAAACAAATAAAGGAATAATGGTAGCAAAAAACTGGAAATAAATTTCAATCTTTCGAGGTCAACATCATTTGAACTTGTAAATAAGAAATTATCGTAAATATGCATTACATTTGTAATAAGTTATTTCTGTCATAAATGTAATTATAAGTATACATTATATATTTTTAATTTTTTAGTTAATAAATATATTATCAAAAGATTATATAGATCAATTGATATTTTTCCATTTCAATCTCATCTTCTCATAATGTCTTCAAAATTATTATGCATTTTCCATAAAGAAAACTGAACTAAAACCTGTGGAAATGCACTTTCCACATTCGTTAAAAATATAACCATTTCGAAGCCCAATCATTGACGTTATAAGCTGATAATCACAGAAAAATAAAATATACCTATGATCCCTGAGTTTTTTTTTTTTTTTGTCTACTGCAACACTTGTTATATTTTGTTTTCCTTTATCGCCTCATACACTTGCCTTTTTTAAGTAAATACAAGACACCAAGACATCCTTGTGCTCTTTTTATTTCATTTGGGTTTTAACTTCTTTGATGAAGACGGGTGACGCACTCCCTGGATACCCCAACCATTATTCTCTATTTTCGACCCTCCTTCTTGTCAATCAATTTTTACCAAATGATTAATGTAACAAATATTGCACTGACCATAAATGATTCATTCAGTAACAGGGGGAAAAAGCTTTATATAACTTATATTTATGTAACTGGTGCATGAAAACAAATCAAGTAAAATTTTAATTAAATTAATCGATAATTAATCTATGTAATATATTAATCAGTGTAGAACTTCACACTTTATAATCGGTAACATTCGCCTTTTTTTATTATTATTATTGAAAATTAAAATTGGATATTTTCAATTTCCTAACCAAGTCCTCGAATAACTTTTTAACATAAGAAGCGCTAGAGTTTAAAGGCAACAGAGTTTACACATAACAGCTCAGATTTATAATTAATTCTAAGAATATCTATTTCAGTTGAATTTAACAGAACAGCTATCTATCATGAAACTGTAATACCATAATTAAATTGAACTTTTTTTTTTTTTGGTTTATCAGAGGGTTCCCCCCTCCCCCTCATTTTATAACTAAGCATAAGTATTTTTTATTTAAATTAGAAAAAAAAATAAAGAAAAAATTCTGATTCACTTGAAAGATTCATAATCAGTTTTCTAAAAATGCAAATGATGTCTTAAATTCGAAAAAGCAAAGATACATAATTTCATTTGTAGAAGTCTTTCAAATATCACGATTTATCTGAAACGCGATAGAGAAAATAAAACTGTTTTGATTCTTGCTCTTTTTCCCCCTTCAGCTAACTTTTTGGGTTACATTTTGACGTTATTTGATTTAAGAACCACGCATTGTGTAAACTGTGTCTTATGTTATAGAGGAGTTGATGTACTTTACATCTGTAGAGGCTCCGAATTATCACGTTGGCGTGGTGTGGAAGAATGGAGAGTAGACTTTCAGATCACAAATGTGCTCCTGGTCCCTTAATTGGGGTTCATAATTGTAAGATGCGTCGAAAATATTCATCGTGTTGCTTTTAAGTGAGAAGTTAATAACACAATCTTTTATAACAAGGGTGCCAGTAGCACTATTTTTAAGAGTCACATTTTAAAAACGAAGTATTTGAAAGAGGCGTTTATTCAATGTTTTCATATGGATACTGTAAAATTTCCCCACATTTTGCTGCATTTTCCTCCAAATGATACTATTTTGTGATTTTTCCCCCTCCAAGACAAAATAGGTTTATGGCACAAGAGTCAAATATGGCTATGCTACGCCAAACAAAGTGTATTTGTGATAAAAGTATATATATATATATATATATATATATATATATATATATATATATAGACTGTTTTTGCATTTGGTATCAAAGTAATTTCATTCATACATAATTCATACACATTCTTATGAAAAACGCTTCGAGAATATATAAACTTTTTTGGAATATAATATCAATCTCTTTTTATTCCTAATTGCTTCTTCTACTTGAGATGGCTCTCTCAAAGGCATCTTTTGAACATTAAGGGAAAATATAATTGGTTGACAAGAAAAAGAGTTGAACATGTAGCTTAAAAAAATCTTGAAGCCTGCCCGTGTGACATTGTATCTTACTCATTTTATACTGATTTTTTAAAAATTTTATATGCATTTGATAACAAAATAATTTCTTTTTATGCAGTAATCCATAGAATATTAGTATAATTACACATAAGTAACACATACAGTTCTCATGGAATCCTGTTCAAGAATATGTAAACTTTATCAGATAATAATGTCATTCACTTTTTTTTTTTATTTTTAATTGCTTCTTCTACTTCAGTTGGCTCTCCGAAAGACATCTTCCGAAGCGCTCTTCCGTCAATAATTGACGGTAAAATACATTAAAGTAATGCTTCTTCGCAAAAATCTTTTTCAGATAGAGTTATATTAAAAAATCATGTAATATTGAAGACTCTAAATGACTTTCATTGCACGAATATTATAAATCAATGTCTTTTAAATTAAGCTGCCCAAAAGTGTTCGAAATTAAAATTAGAGGTAAAAAATTTTGTATTCTTTGTTTAGCTTCCACCATTCACTGATATTGAATATTGAGAACCTGAAATTGTCCTATATTTTCCAAAACTACTTTCTGATGCATTTGCTTGGATTTTCCCATGAAGAAAATATTAAAATTTTAATTCATTTATATACAATATTTTGACATTTCAAGTAAAGCATATGTTGTATGAATAAAAGAAAGACGTGCTTCTTCAGTTAGGATTCAAATAGTAAAATTTTTTTTTCCTTCCATGAAACTAACCAAATAAAATTTTGTATAAGAATTCACATCCTTTGTTATCTGGTGATAAAGTAATCGGTTTTTTATAAGGATCATCAGATGTTGTCCCTTTACAGTTGTTTTAACATTAACAATTTTCTACCATCTACAAATTAAAGAAATAAAATTTGATGTCATTTCATAACTTATTAGCTTATGTTGCTCTCCTAATTGTTGAAGCCCTTGAATAACAAAGTTATTAAATATCTTAAGCACAAGTTTCACATTTTGTTTTTCAAGATTTGAAGGACATAAAGCTTTTAAAGTTAAACCATAAGCAAACTTTACTAAATTATTATTTTCTATATCATATTGTTTTTTAAGTTTAGAGAAATTTGCTTCTAATAATGGAAACTTATTATGACCTTCAAAATCTGGAGAATAAAAACATTGCCTTGCATATTTTTGTTTAATCCAATTGTTACGGATGTATTTGAATATGTGTACTGAATCAATAACAAAAAATAAAGAATTAGAAGGAAGTTTGGAGAGGGGGATGTCAGCTCAAGTGTCATCCTCGTCACTTGACCATGGTTTAAAATTGCGAGGTCCATCGCTCAAAGCCCTCGTGTTGCTCCTACGTTCAATGTTAATAAGCACAAAATCAATCAAAGTATTTAATGAATTAAAGAATATTAATTTCTTATATACATCAGTAATATTTGCTTATTCTTTGGAAACAGGCATCAATAAAAAAAAGTATTTGTTTAAGGGGTGTCGGAACGTCAAATTTTTCAAAAAATCATGATTTGAGATTTTTTTTATTTCCAAATTGTATAGCTTTTCACCTTTCTAAAGATACCTTATTTTTATCTCTACGATAATTAGAAGCTTCAAAAACTTAGTTTTAAATAAGCATTGAAACGGGGCCACGCCCATTTAAAGGGCCAAAAAATGTAAACAACGCACTTCATTTTTGGACGATAATATTATGTGCTACTCTAAATGAATTTTTTTAAACTTTCGTTATAAATGAGCCTTTCTTTTATTTGCATTTGCTCTTAAGAAGTTTCACTGTATCTGTGACTGATAGATATTTGTTTATACTTGCATAAGCACGTTTTAGTTCGACTACTACGAGCTTGTTCATTTTAGTTAGTGTTTGTTTCAAAACATATAACTGAATTATTGCAAATATTTGTTGTTCTTTTTAGTTAGTGTTTGTATCAAAACACATAGCTAAATTATTTTAAATTGTTGTTTTCAAGCGATTTTATCATGCCTAGATCAAAGACAAGAATTTTTAAAAAAAGGAAAGGACATTTTAACAAAGGCAGATGTGAAAGTAATGACTCTTCTATAGGAAATAGTGATGTAGCAAAACATTCCAAGGAAGAAATAAATGTATCTTCCAGTGAAAAGAAGGTCAAAAATATGGATACATCATATTCGAATGATACTTATTCTGGTTTTAGGAATGTCATTATGGATATCAATCTTTTAGCCTATGCACTTTTTGAAGCTGTAAAATGTTTAAAGTGTGGTAAACAAGGAATTAGATTGTTACAACATGAAAAAAACTGTGGTGAAGCTGTTCAGTTTGATATAAAATGTCCTTCTTGTGATTATAAATATACTTTTTATAATTCTAAGCAGTGTGACAATAATTTTGAAGTCAATAATAGGTTAGTTTATGCCATGCGATGCATAGGGAAAGGGGCTGAATCTGCAGTAATGTTTTGCGGTATTATGAATCTTCCACCACCACCTACAAAATTTACAAAATTTAATAATAATTTACTGCAAGCAGCTAGAGAAACTTGCGAAGAAAGTATGGCAGAAGCAGTTCATGAAGCTGTTGAAGAAAATGAAGGAGGAAGAGACATTGCTGTTGCGGTTGATGGTAGCTGGCAGAAACGAGGCTTTTCTTCGAAGAATGGTGTAGTGACAGTTACAAGTGTGGATACAGGTAAAGTAATTGATGTGGAAATATTATCCAAACATTGTATTTGTCCGAACAAAACTAAGCATCTTCAAAACTGTAAAAGAAATTTTGTTGGTTATAGTGGCAAAATGGAGGTGACAGGTGCTCTATCAATTTTTCGCCGTTCTGAATCGAAGTACAACGTTCGATACACAAGATACTTAGGTGATGGAGATTCGAAAGCATATGATTCCATTGTAGAGAACAATGTGTATGGGAACGAGTGTGCAGTGACAAAATTAGAATGTCTTGGACATGTAATGAAGAGAATGGGGACACGTCTTCGGCGCTTGAAAGCAAAGATGAGAGGTCAAAAGCTTTCAGACGGTAAACCTTTGTCTGGCAAAAACAGGCTGACAGAAGCAGAAATTGATCGTCTAGAAACCTATTACGGTCTAGCCATTCGAAGAAATTTGTCCAGTGTAAAAGATATGCGACAAGCCGTGTGGGCAATATTTTTACACAAACTGTCGACTGATGAAAAACCTCAGCATGGATTTTGCCCATCAGATGCCGATACATGGTGCAAGTTTAGAAAGGCAGAGTTGCTTGGGGAAACCTATCATCATAAAAACAGTTTACCTGTTGCTGTTGTGGAGGCTATGCGACCCATTTTTAGGGATTTATCCAATCCAGAACTATTGAAAAAGTGTTTGCATGGCTGTACCCAAAACCCAAATGAAAGTGTAAATAATGTTATATGGTCTCGTGTACCAAAGAAAACTTTTGTACATATAGAAGCCCTCTCTTTAGGTACGTATGATGCTGTATCTTCGTTCAATATAAATAATGTATCAAAACTACAAATTTTGAGAAAATTGAACATTGAGCCTGGTGACTATACGATACAGGCAATGAAACGTCTCGACAAAGAGAGGCTGTTAAAAGCTCGATATTCTTGTTTACAAAAAACAAAAGATGTTAGAAAGGAAAAAAGGCTCAAAAGGAAAAGAGAGGATGATAAAATAGAAAAAAATGTGGATAATTTAGAGTATGGGGCAGGAATGTTTTGATAGGTAAGTACTTTTACGTTAAAACTCATTTATCTCAAAATGTGAATTTTTCATGTTCGATGTACCTTTTCTAAGAAACTACTGTTCATATATGTGTAATTTTTGTAGGACATGTTCATAATGCTTGCTAATATATACTGAAATGAGCTTTTTGTAAAAAATTGAAAAATGTATTTTTTGCAAATTTTTTTATATGAAAAAAGAGTGAAATTTGACAATGTTTGATATAATATTTTGTAAATTGATAAAAAATTAAAAATTAGCTAAAAGCTCATTTCAGTATTATAAGACAGATGTATTTTACTTGTGTAAAAAATTTCAAACTTGTATCTATAATAGATTTTGAGAAAAGGTACATCGAAAACAGCCAATTTAACATTATCGGTATAGGAGGTTCCGACTCCCCTTAAAATTCTAAACGAGCTTTCTCTGGTACTGTGGTCTTACTCAGAAAGATCTGTTCGTAGTATATGGAAAGAAATATTTTTATATTTTAATATAAAAAGAAACCAAAAGTTAAGTTAGAAATAAAAAGTTAAAGACAAAACAAAAGATAAAAGTTTCAAACCTGAAATAGATGCAAACTTCCCTTTACTGTCCAGAATTTGTTTTTTTCATAAATATATTATGATAATAATATATATTTTCCAAATTTAACTAATAAGGCAATAAAACGAAAAGAAGTGAACTATAAAAATTTATATCGAACAATTTTTGTAGCGGGGGAGGAGGAGGAGAGAGAGCTTTTTTATAATTAAATATGACTGAAAAAGATCCACAGTTTTTCCCCAATTACTTATACTTCATTTCTGCTTGAATTTCTGAAAAAATGAGGAATTAACCTTAAGGTTTAAGTAAGTTTAATTTCAAGGAACAATTATGATTAATATAATACATAGTTCAATCGCAATATGTCTATTTAGTAGAAATAAAATTTAAGTTTACAGTTTGTTTAGATTTGACATGATAAAATAATATTCAAATTTTGTTTTGCAAATTTATACTGATTAAATGTGTTTATGTAAGCTGTTAAATAATAATCATTATACTGATTGCTTTTATAAATTAAATTTGTATATTTTTGAAAATATATGGCAACATTTCAGAGTGCTATCTCTGATGTCTGACAACTCTTCTCATTCTTTTCATTGTTTTACATTTTTATTCACTATAATTTTTCCTGTATTATTTATTTCTTGTTATTTTTTACTATTATTATTTTTCCTTATAAAAATAAATAAAGTTAACATATTTAATCTCAAGCGCTTTTAATACTAGGAGAAAAGCAACTTTAGATTTATAAGCACACATCCACTTCAAAAAAAAGAGAGACAAATATATATATATATATATATATATATATATATATATATATAACTCAAGTAATAGACGAAATAAATCTTTGGCTCTTTCAACTTTACAGCTGTGAAACTCCATAATGTCCCCCCCTCCTATAACCCCAATTGACCTTTGTTCATTTATCGCACAAGCTGCATATTCCAGCCAACACAACGTGCCAAATACCTAGGAATACTCCGCCATCTATGGTTGTTATTCGGAATTTTTTCCTTCACCGATAACGTTCTTAATATTCAACAAGTTTATTTTTTGTATTGTAATAGCTCAAGTTTTTTTCTTTTATGTATACATTATTTTTCTAACAACATTTAGTTAAATGAATGAATAACTATATTCCCACTAATTTAAGATCGAATTGTTAAGTATAAAAAAAATCCCTCAAATTAGGAAATAGTTACAAGTAAGTTTATAGAAAATGTATTGCTAATATTTGAAAAAAAAAATATTAAGTTAGAATTTCTGCAAACAATTATTTTCCAAACGAATTTTATATGGATAAGTAAAATAAATTTAAAACTTTTTCTTTTCGCAAACAATGAGTTTTGTATATATTATATGAAACTAACAA
Organism: Nephila pilipes; assembly: GCA_019974015.1. NCBI lineage: Eukaryota > Metazoa > Arthropoda > Arachnida > Araneae > Nephilidae > Nephila > Nephila pilipes. The sequence continues at coordinate 139,157 of BMAW01010461.1, forward strand.
TAAATATCTTGTATTAATCTTATTCGAAACATTAATTTATAAATATTCTGATGTACAGAAAAATTGCTTTAAACTTTGAACAATAAGGATAAATATTAGTTATTTTTCACGCAAAATGTATGGTTTCGAAATTATTATTATTTTACAACTGAAAAGAAACTGCTTTTAACACAAATATATTGGAATTCACAGTGAACTTTTACCTTCTTACGTAAACATTATTACTTAATATTTTGTCATTTTAGAAAACTCTGTAATGAACTCACTATTCTACCTTAGATATTTTTTTAAAAACACTTTTCCATACAATTTCTTAATATCCGAATATTTTGCTGTTTAGATCTATTATATTATTTTTACTATATGCTTATTATTTTTAGAAAGAAAAAAAAAACATTTACATAGTTTCCGCACTTATATTATTCCTTCTATAAGATTTAAAAGGAGCATTAATGATGAGTAAATTAATACATTTTCCTAATTGAAAATAAATTTAACAGTCGAAGTCAGTCAGGTTATCATTTTTGTACTTATTAAAAATTTTCAGAACTTTCTGCAAAACTTATATGAAAATTACTAGTTCATGCAGTTTACTACGAATGTGACAATATGAATTATTTCGTTTCGTAATTTTTAGGCACTTAAACTAACCATCGAAAAGCTGGATTTAATATGAAAACATCAAACTCTAGTATTTTTGTGGAATAAAAATATATTTATTTATTATAATTTAAATACAGCTACTATCAAGTAATATTTTTTTTTGCTGGATATAGTTTTTCTGTGAATCATGAGCAAAGACTCTCTATGAAATCCCTGTTTATTCAACGTATCGTAATGTACAATGCATATTTTTACAGAGCCTTAAGTTCAGCCAGACGTATTTTAATCTTACTGGAATGTTATTTACATATGAACAAGCTAGTTGTGTTTATATTCAAGATAAATTAAAGGTTTTTTACAACTTTAAATAAATGTAGATAATACAATCTGAATAAATTAAAAAAAAATTAATACTAGTCGCTTGTGGGAATGCTCAAGTGAGATATCTTATCACTGATATAACGAAAGTTTACTGATTTGTAAAGCGGGATTTCCTTGGGTTATGTTGGTTTAACTGTGAGAATGTTTTCATAAAATATACAATCATTGACACAACAAGGGGGGATGTTTACTTAATCATGGAAGAAGGATTTTCTGAGAAAATACTTTTATCAACTAAAATGTTGGGAAAGTTCTGATAAAATATCTTTTCACTGATATTATGAGGGAGAGATATCTACTGATTCATAGAATCTGGGTTTTTTTTCTTCTGAGAAATGCTAAATGTATTTCTGAAGACATGCTTATATAATATTTTTTATTAGGAATAAGCAGTGGGGGAGATATGAGAGCCCGTGAGGAACTTTGATTGTCTGAAAATGTGACGCAAACGTTTTACGAGTGATATATTTGGCTGAAAATAATGTATGACATCACACAATTTTTAAATATTATTGGTCTGCAACGTCAATTGATCTATTGTGATTTAAAATCTTCTAAAGAAAATTAAACGAAACGTAAAACGACGCAAAGTAATTGGTATAATTGTAACTATTTTGTTATTGCGAGATCCAACTATTGGAATCCGTAAAATCGGAGCATTTTGAAACGGAAGTCAAGCGAGAAGGATTGATTTTGGAATATTGAAAACTTTTCACGACCCAAAAAGCCAACAGAATATTTGCCAGCTTGGAAATCAAAATCGAGTAATTACCAAAGGAGCTTTCCACGTGAATAGTCAATGGTAAAAAATGTGCAGTTCACCAGCAAATTGCACCTTACGGTGATGAAGGTGTAATATACAAATTTTCGAAAACAGAATTCAAAGCCAAAAATGGGTGACAATTTTGAAAGATTTGATGAAAGTAGCTGATCAACTGAACATGAAAAGAGAAACATTTAAATTTTTGTTTCGTCAATCTATACCAGAATGGAAAGCATTCGATCGGGTTGCACAAGGACGACGAAAAGGATTTGAATAAGGAATATCCCATTGTTATATTTTCTTTCTGTGAAACGCGAGATTTGCATGTGCTTAAAAGAAGAGGTAACAAAACATATATGTACTTTTGGAACATAGAAGCGTGTTGTTGATGCATCCTCCTACGATTTGGTACTGGCATCATGAATTGCCCAAGAGAAATCGGTTGAAAGATGCGAGAATAAGATTAACTTTTAGAAGAATTGAAAATGATGTTTAATTTTTGTACTTTTCGCCTACCTGCCAACCAAGCAAAATACAAAAAGTACTTATTAGTACCTGTCCTTAGAACTGCAGATGTTTTTAAAATTTTGTTTATTAAAAATAATTTTCTATATTTATTCTTGTGTGTGTCTAAAATCAACTTATACATTAATTTTTAAAATATTTTTTAATTAATTTTAAAATTCTATTTTTATTTCTAAAAGTATGATTTTAAATTCTTGTTTTCCTACTTATAAAAAAAAGTATTTTGCTGAAAAATTTATTTCCTAACATAAAAATTTGAAAAAAAAAAAAAAAAAAAGTACTGTTTTCTTCTAACATTAAGAAGAAAAAAATAATATGTTTTTAAAAATTTATTTTCTCTAACATAAAAATGAACTGAATTTTTCTCTAACATTTTGAAAGAATATTATGTTTATAAGAATCTAACATTGAAATTGTTTTAATATTTTACTTTAAAAATAACATTAATTTTTTTTAAAATTTTTCGAGAAGAAATATATTATGCTTTTAAAAATTTGTTTTCTAAAATTAAAATTGCTTGATATTTATTTTTAAAGAAAACAAAACGCAAATGATGTATTCCAAATTAATTTTTTTCTCTGAATTTAGGTAATTTATCGGTTGTATTTTTCCACTGAAGATCAGAAAATTTACTAGCAGAAGATGGATATTTGATAATTAACTAAAATATAGCTTAAATAAAGAATCTTGTACGATTGTCATTGTGTTATCTGCAAATCAATTTGTCAGATTAATTTGAATCTTATTCCCAAAAATTTGCATTATATAATCTGATGAGAAATCCAGCTGTAACTCTTCGTTCAAAATTTATTCGTCGGAGTAGTAACTTGTATAAGTTGAAGAAATCCTAGTTATTCTTTAATGAAACAAACTTATTGAAGATCTTTCTTATTATTCTAAAAGAATATCTGTCAAAATATTATGATTCCTATTTTGTACCGTAATTTACGTTTCATCTATTCAAATTCCATTGATATTCACGAATGCTTCCGTAAATATTTTGAAATTACCTATGATTCCTCTACATTATTTTTTAAGAGATAAATATTGCTCATAAGATAATTTAAGTAAATAAAAAATGGCTGCGCTTCAGCATTCACCAAGCTCCATCAATTTTCACTAGAAAATTGTGTTTCCTTCATTAATCGATCTTAGCAACTACAAATGCACTCAAGCACTATTCTAAAATGATTACTTTAACCATTTAGTATTTTTCGTTACATGAGCTTAATTTTTACATTTTTTTTTTTAAATTAAATTCATAGTTAGAAATCTTGTTATTTTTGTGATAAAGTTTTCAGAGTTTGAAAGTTGAAACATCACATAAAGACAAATCACATAAACACAAATAGAAATATTGAGGCACCTTGTTATGATAATTACTTGCAGAATTTAAGTGAGAAAATATTGAAATATATATAGAAATTATGGTGATAAAATATGCAAAACATGCATCATGATAGATGCAGAACAAAGAGATGAAAAGTCCATCTTTCTGCAAAACGAACAATTGTATTTATATGTTGAAATGTAGAATATATGAATGCAAATATATAGGTTAAACATCTAATTATATTAATATTAGAATGAATCAGCATAGATCACATTCAAAGATATACCAAAATGAAAATCAATTTATTTGAATTGAAATCGCGCATTTGAATATGTATGGATTTGATAACATTTATTTATATATAATTAAGATTATTCCCAATAAGATGAAAATGTTATGATAGGAAAATTTCTATATAGGATTTTTTAAGACGATTTACCCATGTGGTTTAACCCTCCAAGCGTTTTACTTTTTTGTGTAAAGCTATTCCGAAAGCAATGTACTTAAGCACAGCTAAAGGTTGCGCAAAGCTTTCGCTTACCATTCACAAAATCTTCAAAAAAGCAGGATGCTCCTATTCTTTCTCCATTTTAAGACGCGATGGTCGACAACAGCCACTTGGGTTGGGCAGTTCTATTATTCAGTGGATCAAGTAAGATGGAAGGGACTGTAATTGGAGTTTGTGGAACAGATGATTCAGATCAGAACATGGAAGGCGTTCGATCAATCTATTGAGTTTCAATAAAAGTGTTTCAACAAATGAAGAATATTAAATATCGCTTGAAAAAAATTGGGAAGGGGGGGTTAAAAGTTGAAAAATGTTTGTTTATTTCGAACGATAGCAAAATTGTTTTTTTCTGTCATTTTTAAAAACTTTTTTTAGACAAAAAATCATTTTTATTTTAATATTGCGATTTTAACTCGAAAAAAGCATCCTATATTCATTGTTGAATACAAGACCAAGAAATACAAGATAGTTTGCGTATTTTGAAAAAAGTAATGATTAGTACAATAGCAGCTAGGCTAGATTCATACAGTCCGCGTCCAGAAATAGCACCGAAATCTTGTCAGTTTCACACGCTTAGCGTTTACCCACGATCTGTAACTATTGACCAATTTCTTTTTTACAAGAACAAGAATGGCGTATTATTATATACGATGGTTAAATTTTTGAAATAAAAACTGAGATTTCTTTAATCCATTATATTTTAAATTTAAATTAACAAAGTGCGGTTTTTAATTGAAATTACAATTTTGTTATGTTGATATTATGCATTTTTTGATTGACATTAGAAAAGAATATCATGAAATTACCGAAAGAGCTGTGAAACATCTAAAATCATGTGTTTCAACCTATATATGCGAAAAAACTTTCTCTTTGTAAGTTGCGACAAAACCAAAATACAGAAACAGATTGAATGCAGAAGATATCAGGTTAGAGTTTTCAACAATTATTCCAGACGTAAAAATACTTTACAATAAAAAACAATCACGGCCAAGTCATTTTTTTTCATTCATTTTTTATTGTTTCAAATGCTGTTACTTTTGTTTATTTTTCATAGGCTATATTTTAGAAAAGCAAAAAAAAAAAACACGGCCGAGACATTAGCCACCCTATCATTCATTTATCTTACTAAGACGTTTCTACTATGATATAAGTAGAAATCTATTAATAATTTTTTGAATTTGAGTAGAATAAAGGTCTTTGACATCCTATTTTTCTGCTCTTTGATCAAAGGGTTCCTTGAAAGTAATGGTAAGCTCAAAAGGTTTCCCAAATTTCTAAAGGTTGAATACCTCTGTTTTAAGCGAAATGCTCCCTCTACATCCTTATTATTTCCAAGGCAACATACTTCACATCAATAAATAATTCTAAAATTTAATGGACAATATATTCTTCAAAATATGAAAATATTTCTAACCATCATCAATCCACATTTAAACTTTCACATTTCCGTTTCTTTAGTGATTTAAAAATTTAAATACTTATTCACATTATATCTTTAAACGTAAAATTGTCAGTCATAACTACATCTTACATCTTTTAGAAAAGTATCCTTAATCTCTAGATTATAACACTACAATTTTTTTAGTTTATTCTTTAGTATTAACGGTACAAATTAATCATCGTATCTCTTACTATATTGCAATAAAAAAACTGTAGATGAAATGTTATCATATTTATTTTCGTGGGTAGTTTCATCAAAATAATGTCTGGCTGTAGAGAAAGCAGTGTGTATGTTTTGATCTATAGAAGGGGTGATGTTTTTTTTTTTTTTTTTTTTTTTTTTTTTTTTTTTTTTTTT
>BMAW01010461.1:145167-166968 GCA_019974015.1 Nephila pilipes
TTTTTTTTTTTTTTTTTTTTTTTTTTTTTTTTTTTTTTTTTTTTTTCATGTGAAAGGTATTTTTCCAAATTTAAATAACAAACGGAAGCAGAACATTTAATTTCAAAATTCACACTATTCGTTCTGTATGTGTGTGCTGGTTTGAAAATAAACCGCCTTACATTTGAATAGCCGATGAGCTTTTTATATTCAATATGAACCTCAACGCAAAATTGCTTACGATTTGCTTCTCAAACCATAGAGGGACTAAAATATATATGTCTTTGTTAAGTCCAAAATATTCACAATATGTAAAAATAATATTCCTCTACTAATCTTAGTTCATTTTACAAACTGTACATAAAAACAGCTATATGTGCATATTAAATAAAAAAATTCGATTATAACAAATCAGGCCAAATTTTGGGTAGTTTAAATTTCAATATAATATGTATATTTTAAAACAAATATGTTAGGAAAAAAATGAATTTATTCAAAACTTGTATTTCCCGAATAAAATAAATTAGAGTTCACATATTCTCAAATAAACATAATTGTAATCAAAGTTTTCAATAAATTTACAAAAAAAATGCAAATAATCGTATATAAGCAATAACTTTAATTAAACATAAGAAAAAAAATGTTAATATTTTTTATTAAATGCTTAAACAAAGTAACATGTCTTTAAAGTACCTTAATACCTACCTTCGGAACGATTTGTTATTTTTAAAAAAAGAAATATTTGTTAAACACTTAATATTTTTAATTACAATGGTGTATACAAATTGTAAATCCAAAACTCATTTTAATGAACTTTTTTTATAATTTTCACATTTTCGCCACATTCGTTTAAAATTTAGTGAAAATTTTGACATTTACACTTAAGTTCATACAACAATTTTAATTAATATATTTCACTTTTTTTTCAGCAATATGTTTAATATACATGTTTCTATGATGAGAAGCAGGAAAAATGCAATTATCTCTTAAACTTACTAAGTTATACCAAAACTTATGAACACAACATAATTTTACAAAAAAAAATATTTCATTTTTTTAAAATAAAAAATAGCTCCAAAATAAATTGCTATATACTGAAAATATATGTTTAAAATTCACAACATACCTATAATTTACTGAACATTGTGGTAAAATTTCATTTCAATACATGAAATACTTTTTAAAAAATGAGATTTTTCGTAATAAAAAGATTTAATTCACAATTTTTCAGAAAATGCAAATAAAGATTTTTTTTTTTGTTTCTTAAAGAGAATTATATACTTAGAATAATTAGAACTAACTATCCTAGAAACAATTGTAAACTATTTTTGAGATCGTAACTATGTGGGCTTAAATACAAAGTAATTAAGAGAATCCAAAAATTCTCACGAAAACAGTTATTTTTTTACTGGCAGTAACTTAACAAAGTCAAAAGTTTTCCTAAACAATAGAACATTCCTGAAGCTGGAAGTGTACAAATGGATAAATGCCGCAAAAGATAAATATATTTGTTCAAACACATTTTAAATTCACTAATTTTGTACAGAAAATAATTTATATACATTTATGTGTTCATATTCTGTTTAAAATATTGTTACAGTGTGATATTTTTCGAAACGCGGAGCTGCACAGAGTCCAACATTACAGTTTTTGCATTTAAATCGTGTTTCTGTTCAAATGCGTTTTTCTTTATCATTTTTTAATGCTGCATACGACACATTTTTGTACTCGTTTGTTTTTTTCTAGAATAATCAATTTCCACATATGAAGGAAAATGCCTGCCTATTAAAAGGTCAACATGTTCATAGCTTTTAGGAATATCAGAATTGTGAGAACCGGAATCTGTATCTCCTTCTTCGATTAATAGTTCAATCAGTTTCATTCGAAAACCAATATGTTTTAAAATGCCACCATTTTGGAGAGGGGAGAAACGAAGGAATTCCATACAATTTGGTTTATAAAATGTCGAAAAATCTTTTTGTTGTACTTCCTTTATTGATTTCGGGAAAATGGATAGTAGGAGAGACACTGATCTGATCTATCCACACCACCCAAGGAAGTATCAGAAAACACTACTGCTTTCGGTTTCATCTGCACGGAATCCTCCTTCTTAGTTTTCACTTCCATCATATCAGGGTTATGAAAAGTGCTGAGCAAAAAGAAGTGGTTTTTATATTTCTATTTCATCACGCACATATTACCCTTTTGAAAGACTACGATTTCACCTTTCTTTTCAGTTTGATCGTAAAGTTGACAGATATCAGTTTTAATGTTTATCAATCATTTTGCTAGTTCAGGTGATGTATAAAAATTGTCCGTTGACAATGAATAGCCTTTTCCCTTTAATTCATGAAGAAGCGTCATGAGACTTTTTGATGAAAGGCCATAATCATTATAGACTTCTTGGAAGACTATATCTTTTCCCGAATATATGAACGAGTTCCAAATGTAACAACTTTCAGACTCGCATGATTAAAACAATTTTATTCCAATGATGATTCAGCATATCTATTTATCTCTCTGACAATAAATAAGAACATTTCATCATCAAAGAACAAGTTGAAATATTCTAAGGGATCTCCAGATTCCCCAAGACACACTTCTATGCCTGGATTTCCAGTAAATGGAAATTTTGGAGGACTAGGTTGAGAAAAATTAATATCTATTTGACACTATCTAGGCAGTCATCATCCAACTCACTTTCTGAAGATAAAAGTTTTTCATTCGAACTTTCCTCCTTGATCAAACATTCATTTTTAGAATCACTATTCACTTTTAAAGTAAGCCAAACGAGCAGCACTTAGTATTACTAAGTGACGAGGAAATGGTAACTAGTTATAGCTATTTAGACAAGCTTTTAAAAGAGAGGTTTTCCAAAGGAATTAGGGAGAGACTCTTTAGGAAACAGTAAGACCAATAGAAATTGAGATTGTTATATGGAATAGATCATTCACAATACAATAGCGATGGTTCACTTTAACAGCGCTCTGAATCTGTTATTGTATGCTGTTCTCCGTAAGGATTTCCTGCGAAATCTTGATAATGTTTTCAAATGTAAGGTCATAAGGCAACTTAGAAGACCAAGTAAGTCCATAACTATGAATTTATATTAATGATAGTGTCACGAACGGCGTTCTGAAAACTTGAACTTTTGTGTTTAGCAATTCACTTTGAGTAGCTCTGCAAGCACGTTTCCTTTCTTTTGTTCAAGCATTTTCTTGAAATAACAGTTTTATCAAGGGGAGCAACTTGACCCTTTGCACAAACAAACATCATCGAAATAGCAACATTTTTCATTTTTTGAAGAAATATCTCAACACTATAAGCATTCTTTCTTGCATCACAAAAAAAATGTAATCTCAGTCCCTGAATTTTATCAATATTTAAGCTTCTAGGAATTTACACATTTACTAAGCAATCTACATCACTTAAACAAGAAAAAAATTATCTCTGATAATCATAAGGCAGGACTGTGAACCATCCAATTTTCAAGTTCCAACTTCTTTTGATAAGCAACTTAGGAATCAATGATTCGGGGCTTAAAATACAAAGTGCATTCGACAGTTTTGTGAACTATTCTCAAAACGCTTCTTCTTTTGGAAGGATGAGCATTTCAATACAACTGTATCACAGAAAATGTTATTTTAATCTTTATTCCATAATATTTCAAAACACAGTTAAGGAGTCAAATAGATCTTGATCAATTTCTAATGACATATGCTCCCACCCTCTTAAGTCGAAGCAGGTGGTAGCCAATTTGTGCTTAGACTATTCTATGAATCTATGTAAGGTATTTTCTTTAGGAACTGAAAAAACACAATTGCCAATGTAACAATACTTCATTAATATGGAAACAGTTTCTGGAAAATCTACGCAATTTTTTTGTGGGTGATAATACCGAAGAGCTGATATAAGGAGCTACAATATATACCAAATACTAAACGTTTGTGACTATAGGTTTTGACACATTTTCCCTCAAATTTATTCCACCAAAGGAATCTTGAGAATTCAAAATCGGGCTTTAATATCGATATCAGAATAAATTCATTTTTATGTCAGACATAACGTCCATTTCTTCTTTTCGAAATCTCAGTAAGATGGGGAGTATTTCTTCTAGAAGGTCTGGACTGTTTTCTCAGCAATCATTTAAGGATAATGAGTTCTTACCTAGACTACCAGCTTTAAAGATGGGGCGAACTTTCCTGTTGCTAATCCTTAATAAACACCTGTGTGCGGTTGATAATTCATTGACTTCTCACTTTTATTGATAGGCACGTCTTCAATGACTCCATCTTCAATCCGTTGATTAAACACAGCTTTACAATCCTCAAACTGATTTTTCTGAAATAATTTCTTAGAAGTTGATTTCAAACGTTCTTCGCAGATGTCTTCATATGAATTTAAAACGATATCGTCAGAAACCCAAGAGACCCATGACAAATGAACTTCGTACCTGCTCTTATTATTACAGTCCCTTTCTTAAAATGATTTAAAAGTGTGATTTCCATTTCTTTTCTTGACTGTACTTCATTGGGATTACGAATGCCTAATGTATCCAGTTTTCAGAGGCTTTCAATGCCAGAAACACTTACAAAAAGATCTCGATGACATTGCAGAAGTTACATTTCTATCCGAATAAGTTTACTCTTCTATTTCTACATTTAAAAGCCATCCAAGTTTACTTTCGATTGCAACTAATTTCTGATTCAAAAGGTTTTGTTTCTCGCTTAAGATATTAAAGTAAGGATCTGTGCCAAAAAAGTAAAGAAATGGTTTCGTTTCCTAAAACACCGCAATTAAGATCACACAAATCAATTTTTTAGATTTTTACTTTATTAATTATATCAATAGGAGCTAATTCCAGGGGAGCACTTGATACTTCACCAATATCTAAAGCTTTCGTTATCACCTCATCTTTACCAAGAATATCTCTCATTTTCACTTAAACTCGAGCACATTTTTTTCGAGTTGGAGCCTCTGAGCCGAAATTATGAAGAAATAGTTCCTCCTCATCCAATTTATTCAAAGATAATTTTTTGAAGGTTTCTTTTGAATAAAAGATTTTTGACTACATGCATCATATAGGGAGCGAATCGCTTTACTCGATAATTTTCCAATTAATATAACAGAAGTAGTTTGCATTAAAAAAAATTCTTTATTATTCACATGAATTCAAACAGTACAGTAAATTTTATTTTGTGCAACACTAACATGTTTTGATGCTGTGTTTTAGTTACATGTTTTGCTGCCATATTACAAGCTTTAGAGGATTTCAAATTCTCCGTTTTCTTATTTTCCATTTCAAAACACAGCTCAAAATTATGCATCTCAGACAAAATATGCAAAAATAATTATTCTCATCAAGATCTTTTAAATGATGTCTGAGTGTCCAGCAAAGTTAACATAACTCGGGACGTTTGCAAAATTCTTTTCTTTCACTTACATTCAATACAATGTAATTTTCGCATATATGTTGTTTATTCTAACGGAATACACATGCATTTTTGTCGATGTTAACCCGTTCACTCCCAGCGTATCATATTCGATAGGCTCGCATTTGCTCTCCTGTGCCCAAGCGTATTACATTAGATACGCTTGATCAGAACGTTTTATTTGATTTTTTTAATGTTACTATAATGTTTTTTTAATATTTTTTTACGTTACGATACCGCAAAATCTACATAGACACTTGCTTTCGGCTTGCTTTTTCTTTCTTGCTTTCTTCTTAGACGTACGAATGAAAATTTATTGATGTTTATTGGGGTTAGGGCTTTTAGTAAGAGATGCTGCCTGCTGTTCGTTTCATTTGGTCGGTTTTTATTTGTAGTGACAGTCATGACGAAAAGAAAGTATATATCTGATACTGAGATTGGCGAATTAATGAATGAATCTAACAGTGATTTTAGAGAAAATAATCCAAATCTGTGCATAGCCATTGAAGGAAGAAAAGGACGAAGATGTGTCATTTTCTCAAACTCTTGTGTGTAGCGTCGTAAAAGTTGACAAAATATGTGTGTAAGACATGTGTCGTTGGACTATGCTCTTTTTTTCTTTTTATAAAAATACCATACAGCAAAATAAGATTCATTTTTATATCTTTATATTCCAAGTAATGGTACATCATTACACCATGAAATTTATGTATCAAATATAAGTATATTTTGTATTTTCATAAATGATATGATTTTTTATGTAATTTTATGTATAAATATATAATTTTAGATTAAATACTTTTTTCTATTGTACATATTAAGTTTAATGTTATTTTTAAATAATATATGAAAAAACCAAAATATTCTATTCAATAGCCGATTTTAGAGGAATTTTTTTCGCAAATTAGACTTAATATCTAAAATCGTCTGGTCACAACGCGAAACTCCGCGGTAAGAAGTCGTGGTCCCAGAGAAGGACTTCTTTTTTTCCCTCCGGTAGCGAAAGGGTTAATAGTCCCAGGTTACTTTTGACAATGTTCTAAATGAACTGCTTTCTGAAGAAGCTCACCTAAAATTGTTTTGTTAATATGATATATTTTAGTGGATTATCTTTTAAAAATTTTCTTGCTTCTTGGACTGGAGGATAAAAATGATTTTGATTTAAAGAAGGGGAATAGGGCAAATTACTATCTAAGAAATAACTAGGAGAAAATTTTGTTACAAAATGAGTGATCATATTATTTTCAATGATAACTTGTTCTAAAAGTTTAGTTCCAGGAATCTTAGTAGAAAAATAATTCACAATACATTTTAATTTAGTTGCAATAGATGGATCCCCACGTTCACTTTTTCCTTTCGTTTGTGGGTGGTATGGAGAAGTTAGTAACTGTTTGACAATAGAATTTCAAAGGAATCTTTTGAATTTGGATGAAATAAATGCACCATTTCTGTTTGTTAATAATTTTTGCGGTACCTGTGTGAATTTGAAATATTTGTTTTAGACAAAAAGCATAAGTTTCTGAAGTTTTACTTTTTGGAGGAAAAGCCCAAACATAACGTGTTGAATGATCAATTATTAAGTGCAATTATTTTTAGTAGAATTGTTATAATTAAATCATTCAATAGTTTCGATAGAAAGACATTTTAAAAGGTTGATATGTGAGGGAGAATAAAATCTGTAAGAGGCTAAATCTTTTTTGCCTTTTCTTTTTATTTAACAGACATCACAATGTTTGACAAAAGCTGAGATATCTAAATTAATGTGTGGCCAATAATATTGAGATGTAATTAAATTTATCACTTTTTGAGTACCTAGATATCCAATTTTTTCATGAACATTTTGCATTTTTTTCTCCTTATAAGAAAGGTACAACAATTTTGAATATGAGTGTTTCTTTTTAAGAACTAGGACACAATTGATTTTTTTTTTATTTAGTATCATCTTAATTATCTAAATTTTGATGTGTTCTTTTTTCAACTATTTCAAGTAAATGTACCGTATGTTGAATATGTTGGACTATAGGGTGTCTTGATAACATAACAGCTTCGAGGTTTTTGTTGTCCCCATTAAGTATATTTAACCTCATAATCAAATATACTTAGTTTCAGAGACCAACGAAATAATCTCCCACTTACATGTTTCCCATTTTTAAGCCACACAAGTGCAGCATGATCAGTATGGATTGTGATTTTTTTTACCATGCAAATAGTAATCAGATTTAGCGAGACAGTCTACAAATGCCAAACATTCAGATTCTGTAACGCAATAATTTTTTTTATAATTACGTAAATTTCCTGAATAATATGACACAGGATGTAGTTTACCAGATTTATCAGGTTATTTGAGAATTGCACCGATTGTTTCCTGAGAATCATCCCAAAAAGCATGAAAAAGGTAATTTAGGATTATATAATTGAAGTACAGGTTTTGTAATAAGTTTGTCTTTTAATTAATCAAAAGCATTCTACCATTCCTCTATCCAAAGCCATTGTTTCTCTCTTTTAAGAAGTAGATTTAACGGTTCCCTAATTTTAGCATATGAATTTATGAATTTATTTTACACACGGAGCCAAGGAAACCTTGGAGTTGTTTCAAATTTTTTTGGAGGTTTTAACATTTTAATACTTTCAATATTATAATTAACTGGAGTATTACAACCTTGTTTTACTTCATTCCCAAGGAAGATTTTTTGAGTTTTAGCAAAAACACTTTGGGAAACTTTCAGTTTAATATTTTCTTCCTAACATATTTAAAATATTTTTTTCAAAATGAGCAGGATATCCTTCCAATAAATTCTGAAAAACCACTTCTCATCGATTAATAACAGGTAAAATTTTAAAATGTATGCTTATTTAAGAGTCTTCGAATATTTCGGTTGAATATTGCCTGGGCATTTTTGTATCAATGGCAACACTTGAAACGCGAAGAAGCAGAAACTCTGTAGTGACAAAGGCTAATTTCACCTTGTCTTTGTCACGCAAGGGAATGTGTCAGTACCTTGAAGCAAGATCAAAGGTGAAAAATACTTTAGCTCAATTCAATTTATCGAAGAGAGAATCAATTCTGAATAAGGGTCCATTATTAGATTTACGCAAGGCATTTATTTTGCGATAGTCAATACATAATTGAGTTTTCTTTCATTCTCATCCCATTTATAAGCCAATGCAACATGAGAGGAGTATCAACTATTCGATTCTTGGATTAGACCTACAACTGTGACGTTGGGCTATTCGCGGTTTTCTCTTCTTTTGGGGACTTTTAAATTAAGATTGATTGCTTTTGCTAAACAACCTTTGGCCAACCAATAATGAAAGGTGAATATGTAAATCGAAAGCAGGTAGAAATGAAGTGAAGCAGAAGTGTTAGGAAATATATAAACTCAGATTGAGATATCAGACTCAGAGTCCTGTGTCAATAACAACGTTGATATTGTCACGTGAAATGGGTAAAAACCTCAAGTTAGCTAGACTTGAGGTTGTTGAAGTATATGATTTGGCTTAGAGGTGTCGGTGTCCCGCTCTAGTAATTGTCATTGTACTGGGTCATGGGGCTTAGTAGAAGTGTTTTTAATTTCTCAAAGATTTTGTTCTTGACTAAGAGGGTATCCTGTGCACTGGGAAATAGAGTTAGACATGGGTAGTTATTCACAAAATTGGGTGGTCTCAAAGGACACGTTTGTGACATTGATATGCATTAAAAAATGCCTTGTGTTGTAAAAATTATACAGGGCAAAGGTGGCAATACCTATTGTAAATTAGATTTTTGAATTGGTCCATTGCCAATATATGGACGAGGATTAATGAAATTGTTTGTATGTGGCCTCGAGTAAATTTGGAAATTAGACCTGAAATAGTTTGGTGCATGATGTATAAATTATATTGGTTGTCTTTATGTATAAATGGTGCAGGTGGTCTATTATGATAATTTCGTCTACTTCTAATCTTGAGTAAATTGTTTCTGATCCTACTTGATTCAGGAGTACATTCTTGTACCTTGAAAAGTTTAGTCATCGCTTTGAGCCATTCTGATGGAGTGTTAGAGTGTTTGATTGTTAGTAATTGTTTTAAATTTGTAGGCAACCCATCTGTTAAGAGTTCTGAAATCAATAGAGGTGAAAGCTCCAATTTCTACCTCAATATAATTTCTCATAAAAGTATTCTGCTAGAGTCTCATTTGGGTAAAACTTATGATGCAAAAAATCAGTAAAGCTAATTACACTGGACTCAAGAACATTGTCAGTTAGAACACAACAAAGATAATTAAAATGGGAAATATGTAAGTATGAATTAATATATTGAGTTAAAGCTGAGCCCTTCAAAAAGTTAGAAATACTTTTAAGTTTCCGTTTATCATCTCTTTTATTATGTGAACATACCTGATTGAAATGATTTATCCACAATTCTGTTTTCATCCCACTGTCAGGATAAAAAAAAAAGAATATGAAGTTCATTATAATAGGATTTTGTATTTTAAAAATTTTATGATTCAATAGTATCATTTTCTGTTTGAGAATTTTTGGGGTTATTTTCACCTTCCAGAGTTGTGTTAGAATTATTGACTATCTATTTTTATGTTTATAATTAACATTTAAATGGCATAGTAAATACATCAACTTTAGAATAATACACAAAATATGATAAAGTACTTTTCAAAAAAACTTTCAAAATATTTCATTAAATTTTAAAAGATATTAATTTTTTTTTTTAATTTCATAACAATTTAGAATCAAAATTAAACACCAATAATATTTTAGCTAAACAGGAAGCAAAATTATTATCACAATTATCATCTTAAATCAATATACCAACTTTTGAAATGGGTTTCAGAATTTGTAATAATACCTTCATAAAATAATTCACACATAAAAGTATTTTTCAGTATTTCATGAATTTTAAAAACCCACACTTTTAAAATAGAATGAATTTAAAATTTAGCATAAACACAAAATGCAATATTCGTTAATTCAGAATTTATACATTCTTAATTTTTTAAATTATTTTTGAAGAAAATGATTTAAAACTTATTTATACACATACGTTATATCTCCCGTATTGTTAAAAAAATTTCATTTATATTAGAATTTTAAAGTTGTTAAATTTAATTACATTATTTTTGCCTTTGTAATAAATTTACTGTTGAAGAAATCTTAAATATCAATGGTTAGTAGATAAAACAATTCATCTTTCCCAGGATCCAAAGTGTTCCCTTTAACAACACTTTAGGCTTGCCCTATTTCCTAAAGCTGGTAGTTGTTGACGTATTCGATGTTTTAAAATAACAGGATGAAGTACCGGGAGTAACATGTAGAGACGACACAATAAAATATTTAAGAATTTCACTTGGAAATAATGCTGATATGACAGTAGGAAAACTTCTGATTATCTTGTTGAGATGACACATAAAATTCCCTGGAAATTCACAAACGTAACGAAAAAGCAACAGGGAGTTCCCAGTGGCATCGTGCTAAATTGTATTCTTGGTAACGACTGAGTTAGGCCATCCTTATGCATTGGCCACTGACTTTCAGCGTTTTTCTTTGGTTTTTGTGGTCATTTGAAGGTTTAGATTTAATATGTATTTAGTCCTAAAAATCATTGGCTTCAAAAATTATTTTCGTTGTCGTTATAGCTTCGGCGAAATATATATGGTCATGGCTGTAGAGAACAAACCCGTCTCTTTCTCTTTTTGAATTCCATTTATAATTTTTTGTACGTAATCAACGGTCGTACGAGTAGCAAGAATAGCCAGTGATGCTACCGACTTAAATGTTACATTTTTAAAAGTGCAAGAAAAACATCCATGGTTTTTGGATATGTTTGAGATGATAAAAGCCACCAATTCCCCAAGTAATTTTTTTTTATTCCAACATCGATGAGAAAGGCAATAAAGTGGTAATAAAGCAGCTCAATGTTGACCAGCAAGGCAGAAGTGAGAGACCAGAAAGTGTAAATTTTATATTATTTGCGAAGCGGGAGAAAAAGAATTTTCCCAAGCATTTTATTGCATGCCAGAGAGTTTTTCTTTGATTCACGTGGTCAACATGAAGGAATTTTTCGGGACTTCAGCGGCAGACAGAAAGTCTAGTAGGGATCATCCCTATAGTTCTGAATGAGTGTGAACAGCGGACATTACAGATTTTAAGTGCACGTGATTGCATAAACTAATATTAAAAAGGAATGGTATCAGGAAATAAGAATGAATATTTTACCTTTAAATGAGAGAATGGTAAAAATTAGAAAATTAAATTATTATTAAAAGAAACTATTATTAATTAAAGTTCAGTCACTACATATATATATATATATATATATATATATATATATATATATATATATGCGGTGGATCGTAATCAGGCAATTCATTCGCCGGTTGTGGCGACTACATAGCAATATCTGGCTCTGGCGCCATCAAACATCACCCACCGATTGTGGAGACCACCAAACAGATTCTACAGGAGCTGCGAGGCGTTCCTCGCCAAAGGCAGCAACCCTGGTGCGCGTGCTCCTTCTCTTCTAAAAACTCACTCTCTCTTTTTCCGAGTTGCCGCAGTAATCCCTTAAATTGCACGCATAATCTTGGTTACTCTAACGGTTCAAATAGCACTTTTTAGTGCTCACCGCATATTTTTCCTACTACTTTTTCTCTCTGACTTAACTGTTTACCCACCATGGCCTTGAATTTTGACCATCAATATAACTCGGAACCTAATGAAGATACCTCATCGAACTTCTCTTCCATATCATCTAGATCTGAAGATGAAAAAACTCCATGCCAAAAGCGACAAGGAATTGAAAAAGACATTGCCTCCTACTCCACCAGAAAAGAAGCCCAATCATCTGACCTGGTCCAACTTAAATTTCGTGGCACAGATACAAATGATTCACTTTTTATCAAAACGCAGAGAAATATCGAAACATACGAAAACTAGCTTCAACGACTGGAAAGTGAGTATGCTACTTTAGCGCCTTGCGCGACTGCTGGCTGCCCCATCCATTCCACCCCAAATATCCTCCCTATGAAACGTAAAGATAATCAAGGTTTCATCACCCCCCTAAAAATAAAACATGTGAAAAACCTACACTGACCTCCTCGTCTAATTTAATTTTACCTACTCAAAATCAATTCCAACAACTATCAGACGATGTTACACTCCCAGATAACAATGAAGATCAAGATTCAGATTCAACTCCCAAAATTGTAAAAGCAAACAATTTACCTCCCCCAATTATGCTTAAAGTAAGCAAAAATTACAGACAACACCTCAAGGAAATTAGTCACGAATTACCTAAACTAAGAACTCGTCTTTCCGGCGAGTACATTAAATTATATACCGATATGCTAGATGACTATAGAAAACTTTCACACCTATTATCCACTAAGACTTATGAATATTACGTCATTCAACCAAAAATTTTGCGTCCATTGAAAATTATTTTTAAAGGTTTACCACGAGATACTGAAATCCATGATATCCAGGAAGAGCTAATTGAACTTGGATTCGACCCAATCAGGATAAACAACTTACAAACAGGCGTACAAAAATTCCCCTTCTAATATTCTTAATAACACTACCTAGAAACGAAACCAGTAAAAAAATCTATGAAGTTAACCGCATATGCTATATGTCTATTGCAGTTGACGAATACCGAAGTTATCAAAGTCACTCAATGCTTCAACTGTAATCTTTTTCATCACAGTTCAGATAATTGCCATATGATCCCCAGATGCTTAAAATGCTCAGGCGCCCACGCAACCAGAGACTGTAACATCGAAGGAAAAATTAAAGAAATAAAATGTATTAACTGTAACGAAATTGGACACTCCGCCTCATACGGAGGATGCAAACTTTATCCCAAACCTCCAAAAGGATCAATTACTAAAAGCAACGCACCCAAAACAAATACTGTTCATGAAGACTACACTTTTGCAAATGCATTAAAAACAAACCAACAGATGGCGCCCCAAACGGACGAAAACCCAGATTCCCCAAATAATTCAAGGAAAATCCCACAACATAATGCAAAAAGCCACCAGAAAAATCCTTTCAACAACATTTTCGAAGCCATCGAACAACTCAAAGTTCTTGCCGAAATCTACTCAATCATTCCAGGACTGCTTACAAATCTCCATAAAATTTAAAATGCAAAAGGACAAGCAAACAAAAAATTCGCCTTCTTAGAAGCGCTTATGGATATCTCTGAAAAATAATTTCAATACCACCTAAACCTAAGAGAATGCCCCTCCCACCTCCTATATAGCTACTTAACCTCCAACGGGAGCAGCCAATCGCAGTCGTTTCTCTTCACCCATCGCAAGATCAACTTTTTCCCTCGTGGAACTTCAAATTTTTCAAGTACATACTCATTAACTGCTCAACAGATGGCGCCAGCTATGCTGGGCTCATCAATCAGCTCATTTCTCAAGGTGTGACGCCGTGGGGTATAGACGTTTTTTAACCGCCTCTCTCCATACCTGCACTCATACGATTAATAATATTTAAATCTAAGCAGCTCTTTTAAGAGCTATTGGCGAAGATTTTGTATTATCCAAGACACCTCTCACCCCCAACTGACCTGGAATCGGATATTTACCATGGAATCGAATATGGAATTAGTCTCATCAGCCTCATCATCTAGATCTCAATCTCCAGTCAAGGAAATGGAATCAGAAACTTGCGAGACGCTACAAGCGCTCCAACGACGTATCAAAAAGCTCGTCCATTACAGAGATGAGATCCAAACCCTAATTCTCTCCAACAGACGACAAAATGATTTCAATGAAATGGATGACCAATTTCAAGCTTATCTACTCCTGCACTCTAAGGCCCAGAATGACCTACAAACGGCAGAAGGTGAGTACGCCTCTCTTCCTATTTGTACTGTAGCAGACTGCAACATACATTATACTCTACCAACAACACCCACCAAAAACACTAATCTTAAACGTAAAGACGAAGACGGCTTCGTCACACCACCAAATAGAAAAGCAGCTAAAAGACAAATTATCACTCAGATTAATACAACTCAGACTCAGAACAGATTTAAAAATCTCACCATACAAGAACCCAGCACCACACAAACAAACGAGGTCGTCATTCCAACGAAAGAAAGGCTCCCTCCTCCAATAATGCTAAAAATCCACAATTATAGACAACAACTTAAAATCATCAACCAAGTTATTCCTGACCTACGTACTCGTCTATCAGGCGAGTACATAAAGCTCTACGTCAACACTCCAGAGGAGTACAGGATACTCATCGAATTCCTCTCAAAAAAGCCTGAATTCGAATATTATGTAATCCGGCCGATTCATCAGCGACCAGTGAAGGCCATTATAAAAGGCCTTCCTATGGAAACCACCACTACTGACATCTCTGAAGAGCTACAAGATCTCGGTTTTATACCACTCAGAGTAGTCCAACTCACAAATAGAAGAACAAAGATCCCTCTACCCATATTCCTTGCTACACTACCCAGAACTCCAACCACCGAAAAGATATTTGAAATCAATAGACTATGTTACATGTCGGTCATCATTGAAGGGTACCGTGGCAGCGGCAAAGTTACACAGTGCTATAGATGTAACTACTTCCACCACTCCGCAGAGAATTGTCATATCTCACCCAGATGTCTCAAATGCTCAGAAAACCATCTCACCAGGGAATGCCCCATCAAAGAGCGAATCACGGACCCAGAATGCATAAATTGCGATACAAAAGGTCACCTTGCATCATATGGGGGATGCGAAAAATTCCCCAAACCACCTAAAAAGCAAAATCAAAACATTTTCGCTAAAAATCTAAACTCTGTTAAAGAAAACCTCACCTTCGCAGATGCCCTCTCCAACAAGCAACAGATGGCGCCACAATCACGAGAAATACCAACCAATAGGAGAACAAGCAGAAACCCATCCCAACCCAACCCACACCCACAGAATAACAGAAGCAAAGCCATTAAATTAGTAAACAAACACCTTCAACAAAAACAACAGATCGAAGAAGAATTGGAAGATGACAATGAACCCGACCTATTCTCCGCTATTGAAATTCTACAAACCCTAACTGAACTGTTCAACCAACTACCCGGACTACTAAAAAACCTCCACAAAATCAAGGCCGCCAAGGGAAAATCTAACAAAACCTACGCACTTATCGAAGCACTATTGGACTCCAATGACCAGTAACTCAACACCAACTTTTATAAACCACTCAAGAAACCATAACTACAAATTACTAGGACTCAGCCTTATTTCATGGAATGCCAACGGCTTATTATCTCGTATCGTTGAGTTACGAGATTTCGTACAGAAGCATTCCCCAGATTTAATTTTTATACAAGAAACACATCTGAGACCACACAACACCACTTACATTCCAAATTACACAGTTTACAGAAACGACAGACTCAACACAGATATTGCATCCGGAGGAACTCTAATATTTATCAAAAACACACTTGCACACCACAGACACACTACCCCACCACTCCAACACTCCGAAGCAACCATTGTCATTCTCACCCCCCCTAACCACTCAGATGTCGCCCTAGTCTCCATTTATATTCCCCCTTCATCTCACACCACTAACTTCACACAAGATCTTGACACCCTTTTCAAAATTAACAATAACTGCATTTTAATTGGCGATTTTAACGCCAAACACCAAACCTGGAACGCTCACAACAATAACACTAGAGGAGTCAATCTACACACATACATAAACACTAATGACATCACACTTACATACCCACCCACCCCCACCAGATATGGCACCAACACTGCATCCACAATAGATTTTGCACTTATTAAAAACTTTAACTACAAACACACCATTAAATCAATACCCGAACTCTCATCAGACCACAATCCCATAATCCTTGATTTTAATTTCACTCTCACTCACCAAATCAACCAAAGAACCCTTAAAACTAACTGGTCACTTTTCAAACACGAAATTAACAAAAATTTTAACTTTAATAATTATAAAAATATCAACACACACAACAAACTTGAAGATAAAATCACCGAACTCACAAACACCATAATTAACGCACACCAAACATCATCTGAAACGATTAACCACAAAAACGAGAGATACACACCCCCCCACATTAAAAATCTAATAAAACTCAGAAACAAAACTAAAAAACAATACCAAAAAACTCTTGACCCCAATTTCAAAACACAAATGAACCGTATACAAAACAACATTAAAAAAGAAATTCACAACTTCACTCAAAAATCATGGACACAAACCCTACAATCATTAAACACCCAAGACAACTCTATTTGGAAAATTACCAAAGCCTTTAAAAATAAAAGAAGTTGCATTCCCCCCCTCCAATACAACAACACAATTGCCGAATCAGACAAAGACAAATCCAACCTCATTGCAAACACTCTCATTCAAAATTTCACAGAAAACAAAAGACCACTTAATTATAAAACTGATATTGATAAAAAAGTTCAAGACACATTACAAAACTTCTTCAACACACCCACTCCCCCTCTCCCACCCTCTCACTCCGTCTGGCCCAATGAAATAACAGCTTACATACAAAAAATCTCTATTAAAAAAGCACCAGGAAAAGATCTTATTACCAATAAAATGCTCAAAAACTTTCCCCCCAAACTAATCTATATCCTCACATACCTTATAAATAAAATACTTAAACTTAATTATTTCCCTAATTCATGGAAAACTTCTTTAATTTTTCCCATTCTCAAACCCGGTAAAAATCCACGCCTACCAGACAGCTACAGACCAATCGCGTTACTCTCCTCACTCAGCAAACTTACAGAATCCATACTCCTTACCAGAATCAATGATCACATAGAAAACAACAATTTAAGAAATCAAAACCAATACGGATTCACAAAACACCTTGCCACCACACACCCACTCATTAAATTAACAGAATACATATCCTCCGGATTAGAAAAAAGTAAATCCACAGGCGCGGTATTTCTTGACATACAAAAAGCCTTCGACCGCGTCTGGATAGAAGGCCTAACTTACAAACTCATACAATACAAATTTCCCCCATCACTAATCCACACCATACACTCATACTTAACAAATAGAAATTATCAAGTAAAAATCAATAACACCCTCTCAGACACACACAACACCAATTACGGAGTAGTTCAGGGATCTTTAATTGGGCCAATTTTGTATAATATTTACTTAAACGATATCCCTGACTACAACTTAACTATCACAAACATGTACGCAGACGACACAGCTATACTTGCAAAATACAAAAACCTCAAAACCATCACATACGCGCTAAACAAACACCTAAACATTCTCGAAAATTACTACAACGACTGGAAAATAAAGATCAACGTCGAAAAATCGGCCGCGGTCTTATTTTCCAGAAAAAGAATAATAAACGCACCACCACCCACTTTTTACAACACCCAAATACCGTGGTCTCAGAAAACAAAATATCTAGGACTTATCCTAGATAAAGCTCTCACCTGGAAACAACACATAACACACACGCGAGAAAAATTCCGGAAAGCAAGATGCAGCATTTACCCCTTAATTTGCCGGGATTCACAAATGACTTTAGAAAACAAAATGCTTCTGTACAAAGCCGTCCTCAGACCCATAATCACATATGCATGCCCCATTTGGGCGTATGCGGCAAAAACTAACATTAAAATACTAGAAACTGCTCAAAACACTACACTAAGAATGATAACTAAAGCCAGATGGTACACTAGAAACTACGAAATTCACAAAGCAACCAAAATCCCCACACTTAAAAAATTTATTCAAAACATCTCTAAAAAATTCTTTAATACTCTTAACAACACCAACAACCTCAATATGATTAATCTCGACAATTACACACCCAGACAAAATTCTAAAAGACCCCGCACTGTTTTACTCGACTCCTATAACCCCCCATAATTACCCCAATTTAATTTATCCTTCACTTTAATAAACATTTTATTTGCCGCATACGCACCACTACTCAAATTTCATTAAACTAACACAACCCACCATGACACGATCAGGAACACCCAAGTAAAATTCAAAACCCAAAACGCAGCACCCTTTACAGCGGTCACAATACGGGAGGATGGCCGCTTTGCGGACATTCCTTCCTTTTTTCACGCTCAAACACTTTTTCTTTACACTGCAGTCTGCTCAGCCAATAGGAAAGCTCACCTTGCACCCCTCCACCTTCCCCACTGAACATCGCCACCCCACTCCAGATACCACCTTTAACCAACCACTACGCCGACCAATAGGAAAGCCAGCAATGAAAACATCTTACAGAATGGCTAAATTTCAACTTAACGCCAAGTTTTGTTCTACTATGCCGATCCGAGCCTGAAGGCCGCTCCGCGGCCTATATGCTCGATAAACGTCAACGTCAACGTCAAGAACTTTTCATCTCTACTCTCCAAAATTTTACCCTCTCATCCGCAAGAAATTCCTCTCCACAATGTAAATTTCCATTTTATCCAAAGGACTTAATAAATACCAGATTTGGGCTTGTGGAGCGCTCCGCGCTCCTGGCTCCCATGGAATTTCAACGTCAACGTCAACGTTTCCGAGTTGCCTTGTAACTTGATGCTCGCTCTGAGCTCGTTGTACATAGTTCAATGGTGTGTTATTAAAGAAATATCATCAAAAGGTTTAGTTTGTGTCAGTGTTAAAAACAGCCGTCGCAGCATGTGTGTGTGTGTGTGTGTGTGTGTTAGTATTGATATTGATGATGATGATGATATTGATATTGATATTTTGTCAATGATGTGTGTGTGTATTATTATTGACATTGTGTGTGTGTGTGTGTATTATTGTGTGTGCGTGCTGTGTGTGTGTGGTGTGTGTGTGTGTGTGTGTGGTGTGTGGTCGTTGTGTGTGAACGCATCGCGACAACTTGCACCGTATGAAAATATATATGCCGTACTATATGCATAACTATACATCTATAAGCCTAAACAACATTATCGGGCAACATTTACAAGAGTGGAGCAAAGATCGTTATGATATTTTTAGACACAAAACCTGCATCATTAACATCATGGACATCAACTGTCTCTCGCCTCTCGTTTCTGTCTCCAGCATAAAAAGATGGAGCGTATTTGTCTGATGTTACTTAACTCTTCACGATTCAAGTAAATCAGGGTATTGATCCCTCTTTGGTGGAAACCCAGGAGACCATTGTTTTCTTGAATAATCTCTTAATCAAACAGCCATAAAAAAAGAATAATAAAACATTATTTAACTCTATTTTATCACAAAGACATTTTAATAAGATAAATGAATAGTAAGGTAAATAAGATTGAATAATTGTATATAATATTTTTTCTAAAAATATATTTCTATTTCAGATACGATGCAGTACGGCAATATTTAAATTACAACAAATTAATAAAAAAAAAACATTTTTCAATGCACTTGAGTAATTGTTTTTATACAAGTAGTTTTTTACGTCTCTAACAATGTTTGAAATCTGCAACCTAATGTCATCTTCCAGCTTCAATCTGTTTCTGTATTTTGTTTTTTTTGGCTCGCAGTGTACAAGAGAAAAAAAGTTTTCGCATATATAAGGTTGAAACATATGATATAAGATGTTAGCTCTTTGGCAATTTCAGTTTAATCTTTTCTAATGCTCGTCCAAAAGTAATATCGACTTTACTAAAATCATTTTAGTTTCATCTGAGTGTTGGTTGGCGTGTTGATTTGTTTTCTTTTACTGTAGAGTCTGGAGGTGCAGTTTGAGAAGAATTTTCAATCAAAGATAATTTATGTTTTTAAACAGGCAAATATTTAAAAATCTTTGCAGATCTGGATAAATATTGACCTAAGTCACATTTTCACATTTTCATCCAGGGATTAGCGTACTGATCCTACTAAAATATTATGCAAATCAGGAAAACTCAATATCATCTTCAAATGCAATCTGCCCAAAAATTATCTAAACCAAAGGTGACGCTCAATGTCCTTAATAATACGTTGAAAGAAGGGAATTAAGTAACAATAAGTGAGCAGTTTTTCACCTGAGACAAAAAAAATGGAGACTAATATGTGGCTTTATGCTCAAATCTGATGTAACAGAAGCACATGACTTTAATGAAATTAAGTTTTTTTATCCACAAAATAATTTTTCTTATGAACAAGCCCTTTAGGAATCGATCTGTGTATAAAAATTAAAATTTTTGAAATTTTTCGGGCTTGGTTAAGAAAATAAGAATTCATCCGGAATACCTATCAAGTTCCAGTGAACCTAAAATTCCGTGGAATCAGATGGAATATCTGATGTAATGGTTTATTTCATCAACGTAACTAGAAGTACTACCAGGCTTATTGGAGAGGGACCTAGTAATTTTGAATATCGGTCTAGTGACAGCTATATAAAAGTAGTGGGCTGCGAAGCAGAAATCCAGTCTCTTATACATATTATATACATAATCTGGAAGACAATTTTAAAATTAAAAAAAATGCGTGAAGAAAAGCAGATTTCATTCGAGAGAGGTGAGTTATGATCGCCATAGAAACGTATTTTTACTGACATAATTGCTTGAAGGTATTTAATCATTAGAAAATCTCGTTTTACAAAAGTAATTCTTGATACAACAAATTTCAGCCCTCATAAAAAATAAAAATTTAGTAAATTTAATTTGAACGATGAAATATATATATATATATATATATATATATATATATATATATATATATATATATATATATATATATATATATATAAATTGCTGAATGTATATGGTATTGATATGCTTTTTTAACTTCTTTGCATGATTTTACTTTGTAATTTTATTTTTTCAAAAGTATTTATGATTTATAACCATTTTTTCAATATAAAATCAGTTGATTGGAATAGTTTAGTACTTAGCATATTCCCAGCTTAACAATCCTAAAGCCTTTGACTCCATTTAAATATATTATATTTTGAAATACTTCTTAGTTTTTTCTTCTGGTCTGTTCATTTTCCCTAAATATCTCTATTTTTTTGTATTTATTGTATTTGTCTGCTTGTTTTTTACTTAATTTACTTCATTTTTATTATTTTATATATTTTTCTTTTACTCTCCTTTTTTAAATTTGAATAATGTATTGTCATTCACTTTCTGTTTATAGATTTTTTATCTATTTTATGAGCTAATATATATTTTCTTATTATGGCTTGTTGTTTTATTCTACATATGTTTTAATCTTTTATGTAATTAAATACTTCCATAAATTCTAATGATTTAAATTTTAATGTTCAATGGTCATATACGATTTTATGTATATATATATACATATATATTTTAATGATAGTAAATCTGACATATATATGTTTATATATTTGTATTTTCAATATAAGCATTGCTTAAATAAAAAATTATCATCAGTATTACGTTTATGTT
>BMAW01010461.1:169292-213550 GCA_019974015.1 Nephila pilipes
TTAAGCGTCCGAAATCAGTATTTGGTGCAGCCACCATGCGCTGCAATAAGTGCTGCTATACGACGTGGCATGGAGTCAAACAGATGTTGAATATCTGCTTGAGGAAGAGAATTCCATATCGCTTGTATGCGCAACCAAAGTTCGTCTTTGGAAACTGCAGGACGCGGATCACGAGCGAGACGCCGACCAACCATATCCCACACGTGCTCAATAGGCGACATATCCGGTGAATAAGCAGGCCAAGGAAGAAGTTGCATGCGTTGTGCTGAACAGAAGTCTCGAACAGTCCGCGCAACATGTGGGCGTGCATTATCCTGCTGAAAGATAGCTCCAGGGATGCCTTGAAGGAAAGGAACGACTTCGGGCTGTAGCACTTCACGGACGTACCTGTTGCTATTGAGATTACCCTCAATTCGTATCAAATTGGATCGTCCATGATACGAAATCGCACCCCAGACCATAACTCCGGGTGTTCGACCACTATGTCGTTCAATAATACACTCAGGAAGGCAGCGTTGACCGGCATAACGTCTAACACGAACACGGCCATCAGGGGTCCACAAATTGAAGCGTGATTCATCTGAAAAGACAACTTGGTGCCAATCAGCTCGCCTGTCTCTGTGCTCAAGAGCCCACTGCCGACGCAGCCGTCGATGATTCGCCGTGAGGGGAATCCTGTATAAAGGCACCCTTGCACGCAATCCACGGCGCAGCAGACGACGACGAATTGACGAAGCCGACAATTGTACACCTGTAGCAGTAGACCAACGTGCTGCCAGCTGCCTGGAGGAAGCTGTGCGATCATTCACCGCCATGCGGAGCAGGTGTCGATCATCGCGCTCTGACGTCACCTTCTGTCGTCCAGTGCCTGTTTTTCGAGTTGTTCGGTGCTCGTCGGTCCACTGCTTCCAAACTCGCATCACTGTGGAACTGTTCCGCTGCATACGAGCTGCTATTGCGCGATAGGAAAATCCTCCTTCTCGAAGGCCGATTATCCTCCCTCGTTCAAACTCCGTAAGTTGCTTGAATTTCTTATTCTTCCGTCGTGGAGGCATACTCAGGTCTCACTAAACGTTTGCCACTAACAAATAATCATAGACTTTTTTCAACGTCCCGCTACAGCACTTTATTTATACGCTTTCAGCATCAATTCAGAGGGCGCTGCGCGCGCCGCGCACGCGCGATGGCTCTGAAACTTTATTAATTTGCATAATATCCTATAATTGACATTTGCTGCGAATTTCATTTGATTCTGATGATTCCTTCATGGTGTTGCATTTTCTACAAACAGCAGTTTATTTTGGCGGTTAATAGCGTTCTTGGTAATAAGCATTCTTGCTCCATATTAGAAAAACTGCTTAAGAACATCACATATGCATATGGTTCTTAAAATTTTATAAGTCTATTTTAATTAAATTTTTATTAATGTATATAAATATGTTTAGACTATTTTTAATGGATTGTTTTGCTTTAATTTGTCTTTAATGAATCTTGTTTCCTTTGTATGCACGTTTTTTCCTTTGGTTGAATTACTGTTTAGAATTCGGATTTTCGCTTTTCCTTCTTCTTCTTTTTTTTTTTTTTTTTTTTTGGTTCTGAACTATTTTGTAGTAAAAAAAGCAAACACAATATTTAGAATTACTTCATCTCCATTTACTCTGCTTTCTTAATTCTGTCCTCATCCTTTATGCTTTGTAAAGTTTTAGATATTTGGAAATTAGGTTTAAGTTTTTATGTAATACAGGTTTTATTTTTTAATTAGTTTCATGCTTAATATGTTTTCTTAAATATTATTTGATATTATATTTTCAGCAATTTAAAAACATTTTTACGTTGTAATACTTGGATGCTTCAAATTTTAGATCTCTTTTTAAATTAAATGATTTTCTTAATTTGATTTTACTTATATACTTATTTTAATTTTCTCATAATTACAATTTTACTAGCATTAACACTAACAAACTTTATTTTTTTTTATTTTAGCTATTGTGTGACAATCACATGTAATTCCAAAATACACTTAGAAAAGAAAGGAACAAAGTTTCAAGACATGTTCACTCTTAGCATCTTTGATCTTCACTGAAGCGTTTCGCCTGGTCGCTAGAATTTGCCTTTGATGCTTGGGGCAAGCTATAAACAATTCATATAATAAAGGGCATATACAATCTCTCTTTCTGGCTCTTCTGACTTCCCGGAAAAAAAGGCATAACTAGAAGAATTGGGAGATCTCGTTACTGCAGTTCCAGATATTTCAGGGTTGGTGGCATGACAAAAAGTTTCATTCCCTTTAGTTCTGTCATATTTAAGGAGTCCATACCATATCATAGTGCATTACTCTGAAATGTCAAATAATTGAAATTGATTATTACCTTAACAGATTTTTAAGAACTCAGGAAAAGATGATTCCATGAGAACCATCACATACATTTGAAACACAAAAATATTTTTATAAAAAAAATATGAAACATACTTTAACAATATTTTTCGTAAGAAGATAAAGATAAGATTAAAAACGTTGATTTTTAAATGCAATTTCTTGATGCGAATTCTGAAATGTAATCATCTTTTCGGTAACAATCATACTATATTTATGAAAGTAGCTTTTTTTTAGAAAGTAACCAATGTCTTATGTTATTCATTATTGTTCAGAATCGAAATCATTTCTTGTACATAAGAAAAGTATAGAAAGAAATGATGACAAAAATAAAGGTTTGAAACAGATTTAATATGAGATTGTTAGCTTTAAAGAATATAGTAAGACTGATTGGAAAAATTCACATATCCCATTCAGAAAATCCATTATATAAAGTTTAGTCAGAAGAGAATTGTCAGTGAAATTCTAAATGGAGATTGAAAATAAGTTGTATTAATAAAATAATAAGAAATGTTTTGTATGAACTTACTCTTGATCATTGTAATTATTCTATAACTTAAAAGTGATATTATACTACACAGTTTAATCTTTTATATCTCTGTGCAGAATGATTATCCATGAGCTAATATTTGTTTCAGTTTCATTGATTTAAGAACAAATGGTCCTTTTTTTGTAAAGAATATCAGTCAACTATAAACAACTTTACTTGCAACAAAAGAAGAATATGTAATGCAATCAAGCATCTTTTCTAATTGTGAAATAATTCAATCTAATTTATTCACAAATTATATTAATTCAATTTATTCATTTATAATTAAGTGAAAAAAGTAGAGTTTGGAAATAAGCATAATAATTTTAATGTTAGAGAATAAAATTTTAAATTTCAATAAAATGATATACGATTCAGCAACTTTACACGTAAGAATAAGAGCTTACAATTAAAATATGCTTGCAAATTTAAGCAGTGGGAATATGGGGGTCTTAAACTAAATAATATTCCATCAAACTATAGGCAATTTTACGTGTAACAGGAGAAAGAGCGTTTTCTCCGCTCTAATCCCCCTTCGCATTTTAATTAGGACTCGCAACATTATTATTGTAAAAGCTTAATTCATCTTTGTATCTAGTCTCAATGTTACCAATTACGCACGTACTCTTGAAAACTAAAACCTAACTTTTCTTTTTTTCAGAAAATAATATCAGAAATAAAAAGAAAAATCATACTCACATAAATACATATTTTTGAAAAAGAAAAATTGAAAGCATCCAATTTTTTTTTTCCTGAAGTATACATAAAATTGTAGAATCACTGTCCTTACAAAATGTACCACTTCTTTTTTGAAGTACATATACAAAATCGACTCTTGTATAAATAATATATTCTTTCAAGGATTATGGGCTATCAAGTGCATAATACTTTTACTGCCTCTTTTCTTGAAATTAGTGGTTTACTGTTTGGAGAATGCGTACTTAAATAAATTCCTTGCCATACATTGCGCAGCTATCCCATTTCGGAATCAATGTTCATGAATAAATCTAGAAAGTAGATTATACTCTCCCAAGCATTCCATACATGTATTGTCAGATTTTCAAATCAAGTAAGAAAGCCGGCCAATAGAAATGGGCTCTCCACAGTATTCCTCCTAGGTGATTTTACGATTAAGACGAGCGTTGTTTTCCACAAAGAGAAAATATTCTCACCTAATACTCCTGAGGAAGCAAACTTGCGGTTTCAGAAAGATATCCCGATAAATATGCCTTCTCATGGATCCATTTTGGACATGGAGAGCTATTCAAAAATCCACGAAATATTCCATCCCAAAGCAATAGTCAAGCGCCATTATAACTTGTTGTTGAATGTTTTTTTTTCTACAACTTAGATGTGTTTTCCCGGTTTAGAATGCAAGATTAAGTAAACGTATGCTTGACACTATATTTGTTTTGTATGCTACGAACACTTATGTTATTTACCCACGAAAAAAAAAATTTTGTATTTCATCTTGGTTTATGACGATTATTTCCATAGACATTTATTGTTGCGGACGTTTCTAAGCAGATTTTAGAAGTGGATTTCTAATAAATATTTGAATTATTGTTATTAGAAACCATAGATTAATTGGTAGTTTAAATTTCTTGATGAAATATGTAAAATCCTCCAATGGTCCCTCAATTTAGGCGATACGCCGTATCGCGGGTTACTTTACGAATTCACAATTATTGAAACTTAAATTTAATATTAGTTAAATCTAAAGCTTACATTTAATACCAGTTAAATATTCCACTAGTCAATTTGTATTTCCTTAAGGACCTCGCGTATTTAACAAACCACTTACACACACATTTGAAAAATTAAAAACAGTAAAATTTGCTTCTTTGTGTTAGATCGAAGCATAATTTCATCATACAAGAACCAACGAGGTAGCCCAATTTATCTGGTAACAATGAAGAATAGCACTTGGAGAACGTGCGGTGAATTTCGAAGGTTTAACGCATTTACAACTCTAGAAGAATATCTCTTGCCTCACTGCATGAAAAGGCAATTAATTCCGAACTGAAAGCCGCGGAATCAAAGTGACCATGGTCGTGGACTCATGG
Source organism: Nephila pilipes (assembly GCA_019974015.1). Taxonomy (NCBI): domain Eukaryota; kingdom Metazoa; phylum Arthropoda; class Arachnida; order Araneae; family Nephilidae; genus Nephila; species Nephila pilipes. Next base: position 174,262 of record BMAW01010461.1, read on the forward strand.
TTGGAAGTTTTCGTCGATTCTTGTGTTCGAGCCCTGATGCTACTAAGGACCCCCAGAGTATTCAGGGATGATTCCCATAAAATCTGTCGAGAGCAAAAGTCTTCCTGTGGCGTGGTGGGGAAGTTAGAAGAGAGGGTGCCAGCTCAGGTGCTGTCCTGGTCACTGACCAAGGCTCTAAATTACGAGGTCCATCACCAATAGCTTTCGTGTTGCTTATAGTGCAACATGAATAAAACCAACCAAACTGAATTTAGTTATTATCAGATACCAGTTATGTAAAGGGATACTGAAAAAAAAAATGTTATTTATAGGATTTTTCCAATGCATTCGCATGCCATTCGATTTTTAAAACGTAGGTATAACTTTTTAGAGAGTTTTATAGATAAACTACACAATTTAAATAATTACGTTTATTTGGACAACATCCATATCACTTTTGAAAGTGTTTACGCTTTTGCAAGAACTACGGAAAATGTTTTAAATTCTTAACCAATATTTAGTATTTTCTACATTTAAAAAAGTATTTTGGGCAGACAGGACTACCCTTTCATGGATTTGGTTATCAAGGGATCTATATCTCCATCATGAAAAAGTCTAAAGTGTTTTACGAATTTTCATTGACTAAGATAGTTAGCGAGTTGCATCGTTTTATGGATAACATAAAATTTATTACCGTTTGCGTGCAAAAGATGCTCAGAAGCAGGCGTCAGTTTGTCATATAAGGAAACCAACAACAAAAAAAGAGTGATAAAACTCTAATACAATGCGTACGTAATACAATCGAAACATTCAACACAAGATTAGCTAATGATGCTTTCCTCGCACATCCGACAGTTGATTCGAACTTGTGCTTTTTGACCGACGCATCTGATATAACAATTGGGGCCATTTTGAACCAAAATATTGATAACAGGCCACAATCACTAGCATCTATTTCTCATAATTTGACACCTACCGAGAAAAATTGCAGAGTTTATCATAAAGAGTTTTTCGCAGTGTATTATAGCTTTCGCCAATCTCGTCCTTTTTTGAAGGGCAGACAATTCTCAATTTATTTAGATCACAAACAGCTTACGATTGCCTTTTGTCAAATAACAGACAAATACTCGCTCTGTCAAACTAGACAAATTGAATTTTTGTCCCGGTTTTCAACTGATATCAGATACATTTCGGGTAATTCCAATATCGAAGCCGATTCTTTATCTCGTATCTCTGAGGTTAGCTTAGCTACCAGAATGTATTACGAGGCAATGGCTCGACAGCAGGATTCCAAGCACAGTCTTAAGTCCCTCAGGAACATTGAATCACGATTTAAATTTCAAGAGATCGAAGTTTCGAAAGATATTAAATTTGAGTGTGACATTACAACTAATACAATATGATTCTTTATTCTTGAAAATTTTGGGAAAAAAATTGGTATTATATATTCTTTATCCCATCCTGGAATTAAGCCACTACAATTTTACTCAAAGATAAATTTATTTGGCCTTCCGTACAAAAAAAATCTGCATCCATTGTTTCTAAGAACTACACCTCTTCCGCCAAAAAAATAAACTGTCACGGCATTCAGAGCCAACAGTTGGATAATTTCCTCTCATCTCGCCCAAATTCCATCACATTCACCTATTTATAGTATGGATATTATTATCTACTGAGGTTAGTCATTCTGCCTTACGTGTGTCGAGGGTTATTCTAGGTGGCCTGAGGTTTATTCGATGCATTATCAATAGGAAGAATCATGCACCTCAACTTTTTTTTACAGGATGGATTTCGAAGTTCGGCATTCCTTAGATTGTCACTATAAACCAAGGTTCCTAATTCAAATCTGAACATAAAAGTAATTAATGAATTACTTATATACAAAGTTTTCGCTACAAAAAGGCATGTTTTTATCCGTAGACCTGTGAAACAACCCTATGATAGATTTTAGTAGGTACTGTCTAGAACTAGTGAATTCCTTTTCTGGACATCGGTGGGTAAGATGTAGATGATATCAGTTGAAAGAGTTAAGCCTGATTCCTTTAGAATGTGTCAACCTATCTTCCCATAAACAACCATACAAGATCATTCTCCGCATAAAACCTGTTGGGATTAGATTGTTAGATTCCCGCTGGATCTTTTGGTTTGGTCATGACTGACCTTCAGTTTCCCCGGATAATATTGTGGTGTTTTGCTATCTATTGTGCTTACTGCTGTGAATACGACAGGGCAATTGTGAAGAAGCTAACCAGATCCATATGAACAAGTAGTTGTGTAGAAGTAAATCAATAGACGATAATTTCCAAGTCCTTCTGCTACATTTATTAAAAAAGCTTGTTTTACAGTTTAGAACAAGCCTGAATCTCGATTTGCACTTCATCTTTATTTCTTTTAACTGTTTAGATTATCAGCTTTTATATTTTTCATTTCCTTAATTTAAATTTCTTTTAAATGTTTTGTCGAATTGAAAAATCGCAATTTCTTTTAAATGTTTTGTCGCAAAATTATTATTGTTAAAAATATATAGATCATTGAAGCTTCTCACATGGTGGACCAGGAAAATCAAGAGATATTCAATGAGGTGACTTCTACAATTAACCCGCATGTTTGATTCGTAATTCAATTACATAAAAAATGATTATAATTACTAATTTAAAAATTAAAATAAGTAATAAAAGAGAATTTTTTACATAATTACTTAAATATTACTTAAAATTATCATTGAAATTTTTCAATAGTAAATGCACACTGTATGAAGATTTCAAAATTAGCTAATGGATTTTGTTTTATCTAAATTTTTAAAATCTACGTATAACTTTATTTCAATAACAAAAGTAATCTACGTACATATTACTTTTGTCTATTGAAATAAAGTCGCACGTTGTTTGATCCATATGGCTGTTTTTAAAATATTTTTGAATCAGCCTATGGCTGCGCAGAGGAAGCTCTCTCTAAACCATTGGTCGCTCTCTTGTTTCGGATTGAACTCTTGCAGCTTGCCTTGTGACAAGTTTCTTTCTGCGCTCCTTTGTGGTGTTTTGCTACCATGGAATGTATGCAAAATGTATGAAGATCTCTCAACTTTCAAATAAAATAAATCTCTTCTGTCAATTGTTCAGCATAGATTATATCGACAAGACTATCACAAACGAATCCGAATGTAGTGGAGTGTGTCTACCTAGAATGTGTGTGTCCACCTAGACTGAACTTTTTAGTCGAATATCTGTGCAGAACGCTTAAATGCGCATGCTATATAAAGCATAGAAAAAGAAATTGTAAAAAAAAATTAATTTTCCTGAAGTAATAAGTGTACGAGTGTTATAGCAAAAACAAAAGAGTACATTAAATAAATATGTGTTAGTGATATATATGTTCATGTTTGTAATTTTCGTTACTTTACAAACAATTTAGGGCAACAAATAGTTTCTTGCACATTCCCGAAAGTGCTGGATTCTTGTGGGAAACTCGACTGGATGGAAAGTTACGGATGTTTCCTTAATTTTACCTAAGACTACACACCTTATAAGGGAAGCTATAAAAAGGGACAGAAGTCAAGCCAAAGTATAATCGGGAATCCGATTGGAACCGAGTGGCAATGACTGAGCAGATCTGCCTAAGAACTGTAGATAGAGTGGTTCAATTAGTCTGCCAAAAGGCAGTCTGACTCTGCCGAAAACTGCCAGAGTCTGCCTTGGAAGCTTGATTATTACTGCTGAAATTTGTCTATAGTACAAATTAGTAGGCTAGTGAGCTGAACCTTACTAGTCCAATTGTGACTACTATTACAAGCGCAGTCTTTATATCTATGTCGCTAATCTGTACAAGTGCAGTGTTCCTGTTTGAGGTGTGACTGCCCAAGATCTGTTGCCATGTGTGACGTCTTCTTATGAATATTTGCGAATAAATATCACTTGCCATTATAATTCTAGTTGGACTAATTTCTCTCGCATACCACCTTCCTTCCCGAGATTGAGGAAAACTTTGGAACAATGCATTTTAATTTAGTGCTAAATAGTCCTAATTTCATGTCATTTCCAAATTTTTCAGTTTTATAAGAATAGGATAAGAAACGTGGAAAGTTTAATCTAGTTATAAAATTTAAATTTATCGATTTGCTAAACTGGAAAATTATGTATTAAATCGGCTTAACAATTTTCAAAATATACAAATTAATACCAAAAGTTTAAAACCCTCGTGCTTGATAAACCACAGTGTAGAAACTCAAACATATATTAATATAAATACTACTAACAATTTTTTGTTCTTGGAAAAAAAATGTAATACTTATTTGAAATATTACATGTCTCTTCATTTCTTTCTATCAGTTACATTCTTCATACAACTTCAATGAATGCAAAATATATTTTTAAAAAAATATGGCACAATTGGATTCGGAGCTTAAAAGGGTTAGCATTTTATTACAGCAAGAAATATTTAAATTAGCACAATATTGCCATAATCAAGCTATGCCATTAAATAGCGTATCTAATTATTATTACACAATTCAACCAACTAGAGCAATTGTACAACTTTTCAGATAAACTATACAGTTCCGTTGCAATTTATTGCAAAATCGTTCAAAATGACTAAAAATTAGTTACCGTAAGGTTGGGAAGAAAAATCGCTCTACCATATACGCCGCAGTAAAGTAGTCAGAAAAATTAAACATTCATTTACTCAGTAATCCCCTTCTATATTAACGTAATCATTGATAGCATTTTATAACATTTGCGGCATAACTATTGTATAATGAGGAACATAATAAAAATAAAAAAATAAATAAACAGACGCCTTACCTTGAACTAACCAAAAAGCGAATTCTGCTTATTTCTAATTGGTATTATTTTTACGGACTCGGTAAACTTTCTAAATCACCGCAAATTTTCATATTATGTAAAATAATATACAATTTAAAAAATAAATGCAGCTTATTTTAATTATACAGTCAAACAAGAACCGTATAATTAAAATGAGTTGCATTTATATGTACAAAATCCGACATCAGTGTTAAAATTAAGTAAACTTAACATATGGACTATCCATGTCACTTTCATCATTCTTTTCGAATCCCTTTTTTCAATATTGCAATCTTCATTTTCTTTTTCAATGTTTTCTAATTTAATGAAAGATGATACGATCGGTATGAGCTCGAACTTACAGCCATGTTTTATCGACCCTCGAGGCAATCGTACTACAATGATTTTACTCTGAACTCACCCTACCGCAGTTGGGCAAATTTCGAGTGAATTTCTACATGTTTCCCTCACTGCCTAAACACAACCTGAGCACTTATGTCAGTCTCAAATGGCGCTGAAAATTCAACGTAAGCCCTTTGGTTTGTGCATAGCTTATAATCTAAACTAGCGAATTTGCAAAGACAGGGAAAAAATGCATTTACCAGGCCGCAGATACACTGTATATGTTGTTCAACTTTGAAACACGTATAACCAAGACTTATTTTCCTCAAATGTGGTGCATGCCTACTTACATGTGCATTAAAGCTATTTTACAAAGTTCAGTTCAATACATTTTTTTCAAAAAAAATTATTTTCTGAATTTTATTCTCATTACCTTAGTGCAAGTAAAACTCCTTGAATGTGCAGAATTGCTGTAGCACAGATATAATTTTATTTTTTTTTCAACTACGAGTTAAATTCAATAAAGATGGCGCATGCAGCCGTTTCCGACTTCATACTTCAATACTTCAAAATATAAAATTGCATGGTATGAGCTAATTTAGATTTTTTTTGATCAATATGTGAAAAAATGGAATAAAAATTCATAAATGTTTGGGAGTAAGTAGAAGTTTGACTGCAAATCAGGGTTAATGTCTCTTTCTTTCTCAATGGATAAAATTCACGGAACCACGTGAAATATATCATAAACATGCCAACGTGGTCTGCGTTAACATAGGATTTCCCTATATGCTATTGTATACATTTTGTATAACAACTTTATTTCAAATATATATATTTAATATTATCATATTTCTTTCATTTTTAAAATATTCATATTCGTCAGAAATTAATCTGAGAATATTTTTATCTATCTATTGTCTTATTCTCCTTTAATTGGGTCGTTAAAATGTTGTTCGGTAAGCCGTGGCGAATCACTTTTTCCGTCCGACTCTTGTACCATAACTCAGTCAAATACAACTAAATCTAAAAGTCACTAACCTTCGCAAGGATACAGCAGTCAAGTCTCACACAACTATTTATTTATCAATTTTTGTAATATAATGTCTAAGGAATATTTGCTCTCTTTGGTGACCCCCTGGATTGATTCACCTATTCGACTATTATTGAACTAATACTCTCTTACCAAAACTTCACCTGTTGAGGTAGTCTTGATTTCTCGAATCTCCTCGACCGCTATCGCCCATAACAACTCTTGATATTATCTCTCGTTTGTAAGGCATACACTCAGCGTTAGAAACACTCATCCTCTATCCCCTAAATTTGCTTTTTCTTATATACCGTCATATCTAACTCATCTCACTTTATTCCCACCAGCCTCTAATTAGCATAATCACGTTTCATTTTGGTCGGGAAGAAATTGTTATTTCATGCAATTAATCTCAATAAAAGTCCCCAAGGTTAGTAAAGATAAAATCGCGATTAGTCAAACGTCACAAAGCTAAGTCTATTTAAACTTGCTTCCAGAGTTTGTTTGTATACATATGATAAAAGCTTTAAATTATTTTCTGCTTCAAAAAGATACATTTTTCAACTGTAAAAGGTCATTGAGTTATTTTTGAAATCTTGTTTTGACTAAGCTTATTTTGTATTTCAAATTATTTCATGTTCATATTATTATGTATCAACAGATCATTGGTTGTTTCTAACTTGTTAAAAATAAATGTCCCGAAACTTGTTCTAGTATTGTAATTATTCAAAACCATTTGAAAAATAAATAAGAATTGTTAAAGGGTAATTAAGCTCTTCTGATTTATAGTACCTTCCATGTAATAAAGACATTCTATTTATCAGGCTGATTCAGTTTAAAAAAAACAAAAAAACATTGAATTTAAATTCAGATTAAACTATTTTCTCTTTTAATCAAGATACACAATTGAAGCTGCAACAATTTTATCATGATTTTTGGGTTAAAGTCGGGTATAGAGTGTTGCCTTGGCGATTGCCGACTTTTGAAAGCGATAATTATTTAAACGTGGCGATTTAGAATATGATAACCTTGAAGCATATAATTTGAAAAGAAATTTGCATATGTCATATGTTCTCTATTCTTGATAGTCATTTGTTGAAAATGGCACACGATTTTTAATAAATAGGGGGCGATATTTTTAGAATAATATACAATATTTCTTTTTCGCCATTTATTTCTGAGATGAAGAATTTCTATTTGTTTATTTGATGAAGTGGATTTACAGATTGAAGCACGTCGAAAAAATAAAATTTACGGTTTTTTTATGCTTTAGAAAGAAAGGGTAAAATGAATGATATACAGTGGTGTTTGGATAAAAATTTAATTGCACGTAAGGCTTAATGTACGGTCTGCTAGAAAGATATGCTTGGTAACAAATTGAACAGGAAGATGGATATATTTGGAACACTTTACTATAGCTTATAACGAGGAATTATGTTGAGATAGGTAATATTTTTTTACGAATTCTTTTTCCACAGCATTCCTCTAAACGTTAGAAAGTGATGCGCAAATTATTAATTGTAGCAAAAATGTCATTCTACAGCTTTATAAAAGTTTTAAATTTATAAATAATTATTATTTGTCTATAAAAAATAAGTTCGTGGAATGATTATATATAAACAATAATTGTTTATAAAAAAGTATTCATGAATTATAATTATTTATAATCAACTATTTATGAGCCATAATTGTTTATAAATACTTATTAATAAATTATATTTAATAATGAATAATTATTTATATCCCATAATTATTTTAAATAATTATTAATTATAAATAACTATTCAAGAATAAGCCTCTCTTATTTCCAATAATTTATTTATAAATAATAATTAATTAACAATTGTTTGAAAATAATGATTTTTTTTTAAAAATTAATATTTATAAATTATTCTTAAATGCTAATGAATATGGGGGTTATTCTTCGAATGATTTCGGTCCTTTGAGATTTTGATTTCATTTTCCATACTCAATGCTTAAATAACACGCGTTTGACGACCTAAAAATAAATTGCCAAGTTTCTTCGCCATCGCTATAGGGGACACCCTTTCACGGCTTTAACCTATTTGCGATTTAAAAAGCTGTAATTTTGAACCATGAATTATAATTTTTTAAAACTTGGATCAAGTACTAGTTTACCGGAGCCACTTGACGAAATTTTTGAAATCGTGCCAAGATGGCGCCAAAAGCGGGTGTATGAAACTCTATGCATCCAGAAATGGAAAAAGTTAGCGTCTTCTGTAGAAGATAAATTTTGAAACAAGCTGGTGTTTTCACCGAAAGAAAGAAAATGTAAAAATCATTGTATCTGGTATACAAATTTTGAAATAAGATGACATTTTCACTGAAAGAAAAGATATGCAAACATCAAGTTTTATTTTAAATCATTCTCTTAAGTATTTCATTCAAAACATTTATCGTAACATTTATTAAGAATTACTGCAAATTCCACCTTTTTTTCAAAGGTATTTAAAAGAAGCTTATAGATCAATAGAGAAAAAATGTTCAAAATTGTGTAAATAAAAATACAATCTACGACTAGGCTTAGCTCTGTTAGTAACTTTTCGATATCTCGAAGAGCAAAATGTCTCTAAGGAATTTAAAGTGTTTTTTGCTTCACACGTGTGTTTCCATCATTTGATAAGTTCCTAGATGTTTTCTTATGCAATGAAAGAAAAGAATTCAATGCGGAAAAACCTGAAAAAGTACATGTGTAAATTGTCATCCATTTTCATTAAAGAAGAAAAAATGTCGCCAAATTATGTTATTTTTCATCAAAATTGAAAAATGCTGCCATTTCTCAGATTCTTTTTATAATGCATTTTATTTTTTAACTTGATAACAAACAGAAAAAAAAAACCGTAAAACTCAAGGTAAATGTTTTTTTTTATTATTTCATTAAATAATCTATAATTTATGAAGACCCATTATTTTCAAAGTGGTATAAATATGAAATTGTACGGAAAAATTATCAATTAGTCCATTCTTAAATAATTAAACTTAATGAAAACATGATAATACTTAGCTGCATTATTCAAATGAGATACCTACACTGAAAATTGTGTCTTTACAAAACAAAGACTAAATGCGAAAGAAGGATAAAAATAATGGAAAGAAATTTGCAAGGTATTCAAGATAGCCAAATCTCACTTTTGACTTGGTAATTTCATTGGAAAAAAGTCCTCATTTTTGTTTCTGGACCGCGATTAGCATGCTTACTGGCCTAAATAAAATTTGGTCATCTAACAATGTGTAAATTAAAATTCATTTCGGTAAATATGGCTTGAGGGAAGAAATTTTAAAGATCTTTTTACAGGTCAGCCAAAAAATCCAAATTTTAAATGAGTTGGAGGTAATATGTAAGTACATTTGGATAAAAAAAGTAAGAAATAGAAATTTTAATACGTTTATAATTTTTAAAAACTAACGAGCATATCACACATAAGATTATACGGGGGACGCCAAATGGCGAGAAATTAAATTCGACAAATTCTTGACAAACATGAGCCAAACTCTTAATACTTACCAAAAAATGATATAGAAATTCTGAAAAATATATGCCATACTAAAAGTATTGAAACATGTAATTTATGTCTGTATGTTATGAGAGTGCAATGTAGACCTACCTCTTAGCGGTGCACCCTGGACACCGTTCTTGCAACAGCGTAGTGGCCTACAGTTTTCTGCTGCTTCTTATGTCAGGTCGACTTGATGTAAATCTTTGGATTTTAATATTCTCCAGTGGAATAAGGGTGGTTTGCATAAGGCTGACCTTCAAGAAATTCTCTTACAATTTGTCACTGATGTCTTTGCCATTATGGAGGGAAATCTTACTGATGAAAAGTTGAAAATTTCCCCTTTTCGAGGGTATGAGTTATCTTTTTCCTATATTTAGACAAGTTGCCAGTAGTATCTTGGTCGGAATTAAATCAGATCTTACAACTGATTTTGAGGTTGTTAAAACTATAGATAAAAGTGAAGCTGTTAAAGTTAATGTGTGAAAAAATAAATGCCTCTTTAGGGTTTATTATGCCATTTATATTCCTCCTGGTAGCAAGCCTGACCAATAAATCTTAGCCAAAGATCCAAAGACATTCTTAATAGGTGACTTTAATGCTCATTCAAAAAGATGGGGCTACCTGGATTTGAATGCTGCTTGACAAGAGCTTGAGGATATCCTTAATTCTACCCCTCTTGAACATATATATCATGCAAATGATCCACATAAATTTCTCCATCATAAAGGGACTTGCAGTATCCGCTACTTACTACATGTTTCATCTCATATAGGTATTTCCAAAAAAAGCGAAATTATGGAAGACCCAGGTTCGGGCCACAGACAAGTTATTGCCCATATCAGTATTAACGATCCAAACCCTATGGCTCGAAACAATTACCAAAAGGTATCGTGGAACTTCCAGAGAGCTAACAGAAAAAAAAATTGTAGAACTTTTGGACATAAAACTAGGGGAAGAAAAATTAGATTTTGATTGTCACCATGATGAACTCGTACGTAAAATAAGCAGGGCTATCATAAAATGTGCAGGTACTTGCATCCTTAGAGAGCATAGTGAAAACTTATAATTATTTCTGGTCTCCTCAACTTGTTGAAATGCGGGAAAAACAAGAAAAGCTTAAGAGAAAGGCTGAACTCACTATAAGACCAAATGATGTAACTTCTTGGAGGAAACAAATACGAGTTTTTTAAAAGCAATTTTAGATGCGAAACGGAAGTCATTTGAAAATTTTATTCCTAATGCATATTATAAGGAGAATAGTTTAAAAGTCTATAATTTTTTGGCTACTGTCCAGAATAAAAACTCAGTATCCAAACGAGAACCAATCTTTATTGAAAATTAAATCCTGACCTCTCACGAAGATATAGCAAATACTTTTGGAAACAACTATGTACAAATTCAAAGAAAGAGTAGCTATGCATGAAAAATGTCGAAGTTTTTAAAAATAGATTTGAAAGAATCATCCAGGAGGGATAGAGGAAATGAAGCAAATCTAAACGATAGTTTTAGTGATCAATTTAAAATATAGGAATTAGACTTAGCCATTAAATGCTAAACAGTTAAAAGTCTTTGGATGAAGGTAATATCTATGCGGAGTGTCTTGTCATCTTGATTGGATGGCAAAAAGGACCATTATAAGAGCTTTCAATCATATACGGGATACTAGATTGGTATCCTCACAATGGAGGAAAGTCATTATTATCCCAATACTGAAGAAAAATAAAGACCCTATACTGTTTAGTAGCTATAGACCTATCTCTCTTACTAGTATCATGGGAAAGACGATAGAGGGACTTTTGATAAAACTAGTACTTACAGATTTATAATCTTCTTGCTACAGAACAAGCTATTTTAAGTAAAAATAGATCATCAAATGATTAAGTTACTAGTTTTAGTCAGATTATTAAAGATGCGTTGCATAAAAGAAACATCATGACAGCTGTATTTTTTTATTTCAAATGTGCATACGATTTCATTTGGAAGGAAAAACTCTTCCAATATTTTCATAATAATTCATTCATAGTAAGTACTTATTTAATATAAAAAAATAAAGCTAAATGGAAGTTTACATGTATTAGAGAATTTCAAGAAACAGATGTTGATGAAAACTGTCTTATTAACATCATGGGAAGGATGATGCAGAGACTTTTGATAAACTGGTTAAACTGGTATTTAGAGAATCATAATCTACTTGCCACTGAACAAGCTATCTTCCATATAAATAGATCAACAAATCATCAAGTTACTCCTTTACTCAGATTATTAAAAATGCATTGCATAAAAGAAACATCTTGACAGCTGTATGTTTTGATTTTGAGTGTGCATATGATTCCATTTGGAAGGAGAAACACTTACAGAAATTGCAGAGGTTTGACATTACATTAAATAGATTTAATTGGTTTCAATCTTTTCTTCGTCAAAGGACATGCAGAGTGAAATACGAAAAGGAATTTTCAAAATATTTCCATTTACACTTGCCTCCCACAGGGAACTGTAAGCAATTGTTTACTATTTAATTTCTGTATCAATGATCTAATTGAGTCCCTAAATGCAATAGGTGGCATTAAATGTCTACTATATGCAGCTTACTTAGTCATTTGGACAAAGACACCCAAGAAAACTGCAGATAATTTTATTAAGGAGACGCTTACCAAGGCACTTAATGCCCTTTCAGAGTGGTGTGGGGGAAATAATATGACTGTTAACTTGGATAAAAAAGCAATATTTTTCTTTAACTCATAAATATTTCTGTTTTGATTTGAAATTCAGAAAAAATGCCATTCCAAGTATATTGTTACCAGTCACTTATAACAGTCTCTATTTCCCTCCTTGAAACCTTACAGAACCAAGCATTAATGTTTATTACAGGAGCACTGAAATCCACATCTATTGAGACAATGATGTTTTTAACAAATAGCAAGCCCATTCAAAATATTATACAGGAAAGAGCTTCAATACGCTATGAAAATTAATTATACTTGAAGATATTTATTGTAGGGATTATCAACTCGATAATAGAAATCTCTAAGCCCAGGATGATTTTGTTTAGATGGTCTTAGCTCATAGAGAAATTTTTGATTGTCATTATAAAATACACTAGCAAAATCTAGAAATCCCATGGATCTATTTAGCACTGAGTCAAGCTTGAATTTGACTCAGCCTGTATTAACAAGGAATGTTGCTCCGGATGTACTAAAATGCATTGCCTTAGAGACTGTATTGAGACTAAAAATCCAGAACTTGAGTGACATACAGATGATTTACAGTTTTCAGAACATCAGAACTTTGGAGCCGGTGTTTACTCAAAACTATTTTTCTTCTATGCACCATTTGGAAAGTGCAGTAATGCCTATGATGGAGAAGTGGAGGCACTTCGCATTGTGCTTAAAAAACAAATTTGCTATTTGTAAAAATTTAAAAATGTAGCACTACTGTGAGATTCACAAGCTGCCATTCATCACTTTTTCTATTCAGGCTCCACTATCAAAAACATTTCCCAGTGTCAACAGCTATTAATTTTGCTGAGGTCTCATAAAATGTGTGTTGTTTTGCAGTGAATCCCTAACCATTGCAATTTATATGGTATTGAACCGGCAGACTTTCTTGCCCAAAAAGGTGCTATGTTGATTCACTGAACAAAACGAGAATTCTCTTTTCTAAACGCTAAATTATTTACTAAACAAATCACGACCATGAAGTACCAGAATGAGCTCTTATCTAAAATAGAAAACAGATGTGGAAGAAATAATTGCCTCTTAGATATACCTGATAAACCTAGATGGGAGGCAGTGGCTGCTTTTTGTCTATTTACTGAGTATGATTGCCTTGCTACCTATTTGTATCGCATTGACATTCTTACCGAGGCTGCATACCTCTATGTGACAAAAGAAATGAGCCTATGGACAAATACCACTTGCTTACATGTGTAGCTCTCCACAGAGATACGGAATCTTCAAGATTTTGGGTCGATAACCTCCAGTTATTTAAAGAACCCTAGCCATTGGAAATAAAAAAGAAGTATTTCATTCAAAAACAAATTCATCGTGTTTTGAAATTCCACACTCAATGTGAGTGCTTCTCAATACCGCAAATTTAGACAAATGTTAAGAACAAGTACTAACATATTAAGAATCTATAACTTTCCTCAAATAATATTATTAAAATAAATTTTAAAGAGCAGTAAAAATACTTTTCTCAATACTAGAAAATCACAGTTAAGTTAGGATGTTTTCGTAGTTATAACAAAATATCTATATGTAAACGAAATAAATCTGCAGCCATTATTTCAGCTTATTTATAGAAGAATGATTCAATACATATAGACTAAAGCAATCCAAAATTTCAATTTTTGTATTTATTTAATGCGAAAAATATATGAAACAAAGTTTTGTTATTATTTTTAATTCAATTAAAAAAGTAGTATATATAGTAAAATGTAAGTTACTTAAGCTTATGAAGCATAACACATTTCATGAAAGCATTTAAAACAAATGAATACAATACTTATTTACGTTGGTAGTTATCACGTGATAAGTTTTTCACGTAGTCATGACGTCACATGAATTTAGTCCTTGATCTACTTGATATTTCGGATTCAAATAAAGAGGCGGAATCTTAAAAGATTCTTAATTAAGTATAATGTATGGCAAGTAAAAATTATTTACCAACAAAATTAGACTATGGAGATTTACAAATTAAACAACTCTTACTCACTAAGGCCACACTCTACCTCCAATCAACTTGAACCAACATTCTGATTTTCAAGAAGTTATCCCCATGCAAAGGGAATACAATTTAATTGTTGTCTGATTAGAGACGCCCTCTAATGGAGGAAGGAGTTACAAATATTGATTTCTACAGTTCACCTAGTCTTGAGCATCGACAGCCTCAAGGACGTTTAATCATGACCGTACAATATTGTATAACACGAATTATAAGTAAAGTAAAACTTAAACAAAATAATGCACAAAATATAAATGAAATATAAATATTGAAAAGAAATAAAAAAAAGTCAAAGAAATAGTAAATGTGTGGTAGAGAACCCTTATTTGTCTTTGATTTCATCTATCCGTGGGAGAAATGTTTCATCAAATCAGCAAGATAGTGGTTACATTTGAGCCTGCATGACCACTTACTTTCTTTACCTCATATCTCTCGTATCTATTGGCATAACTTAAGTAAATTGATATAGTCCAAAAAATTTTGGTTTCAGTTTGAGGCCAACTCCAAATTGGTGGACCGTTACCAAATCTCTAATTTGATACTGGGGAGTCCTTTTTTTTCTCTTATCTTATGGGTTTTTATTGATTGTTTTTGATACTCATAACTGTTTCCCTCACTTTTGTAGAGCTCCAGGCCTTTTTGTGTGATCTTTAAAAAAGCTTTTGCCCAAATGTCTGCGCCTATTACAACTAGAAAATTTAATTGCTTGGTTTGCACTACAATCCACGTTAAATAATAACGGTCTTCTCTTATGACGAAGTCATATTCAAAAGAATCTTTCGTCAGCATTTAAAGTTTACCTATGCAATACATTTCTTAAACAACTTCGGTTGGTTGATAATCTTTATAATTGCGTCTACGCGGATGACACAATCTGAACTGCCTGTATCTATAAGAGCGGAAATGGTTTTCTTATCGAGTGTAATATACCTGAGATCTAGACATTTTTGCGGGACAACAGGTTTGTACTTGAAAGTTGCATGGTCTTGTAAGTCGCGACTTTTTCTTGACATTAGAGCAATTGTAACTCAAACAGTCGGGGGGTGGGGTGATATCTGAAGTACTTTTTAGGCATTCTTCTTTCAAAACCCTTACAGACACGAGTCTCAGAATGCTTGAAACGCTTAGTTCTTCTGTGGCAATTTTCAAATCTAATATTAATGAACTTATTCGACAATCCGGCTTCTTATTTTCGAAAAGGTGGTGAGAAGCCTGGTTTCAGATTCAATTACCTCCGGACATCCATAAATTATTTAAGTCTCTCGGCTAACTCCTCTGGAGAATTTATACTTTGCCATTCGTCGCATTCATATTCTTTGAATTTGACGGGAGCTTTTCTCTACGTTTGATCTGCTAATATCAGATCTCGTAGCTTTTCAAAGGTTTTGGCGCTTAGTCTCTAGATCTAGCCATCAAAGCGTGCTTAAATTTCTTAGTAAAAGACACTCCACGTTTTATTAGTACTTTACTTATGAGTGACAAACAACTGCCTAAACTTTTATGAAGGTCATATGAATATTTTGAATAACAAGATCTTCTCATGATCATAATCTTTTGCCTTTTCTTTAGGTTCTACAACAAATAGTTGTGTTATTTCTTGAGGAAGTTGACCCTAAACATTTTCTGTACGAATATCATATTAGCTTGACGCTCGAAAAATATCAGGGACAGATTCTTCATTCATATTAAATTTATGAAATAATTTATCAAATTCATTGTACTGTGTATGAGTATTTACTATCAATGTCCCCTGACTCGACAGAATCTCAGCCTCAATTCTTAGCTTCTCCAGTTCTATCTCATCTTGTCAATTCTTCCCTCCGTTATTGCCCCTTGTCTCTCTTCTTCATTTTCTTTCCTTTCTGCAATGATATAATCACGCTTCAATTTGTTGTCTTCCTCATCGTACCCTATGCTATTTGTAATTACATTTTTCAATATTGATCCAGTCATATCAACTCTGTTTCTTCTAAGCTTCTCTCTGCTGAGTTAAGTAAGTCCTCTTTCGCACCCTTTAACAAATGAGACAGTTAATGAGGAATTTGTTAATTCGGTTTTTATTGATTCTGCAAAAATGAAAGTTAGTAACACAAAATTCGAATTAATTAGTGTTTCTCGATCAAGCTGTACACAAATATAAAAATAATATCAAATATTCAAAAAAAAAAGATAAAAATGTCAAAACTTTTGATATTTAATAGAAAAATAAATGTTTTTCAACGCTTGAAATTTTTTTGTTATATATGTCAACACAATTTTTACTTATTTCTTTGAATAGGTAGTTGGAATAAAATTAAAAGTTGACAACATTACATAAACCTATATATAACATTTTATAACATAATAAAACTTTTTATAGCTCCTTTATAATACATACCCCATTTAAAAATATTAATCTTTCACATAATTTGAATAGAAAAAGTTATTTTGATCTAATTAAGAAATAATAAATTACATGGAAATATTTGAAAAAAGTAAAATTAGCTAGTATTTTTGCTTTTTATTTTAAATCTAAATGGTTTGATACACTATATTCAATAAAATTACTTATTAATACATAAGGAATAAATTAATAAAATTATATTTGCTTAAAAATTCAATACATTTATATATATTGAGTGTATCCTAAATTTTTTTTAAAAAAGAATTCATTCTTTGCTTCTAGCAATCAATAAATGCAACCATGTACGAAATATATAAGCAAAAATATAAATTGTTTTTAAATTTAAAAAGACATTTATTTAAATTAAAATTAAATAAATAGAATTGTATACTTGAACAAAGTGCACTATGTTAAAATTTTGTGAATTATTTAAACTTAAAATGACATTTTTCTCCATTTTTAAAACTGAAAAAATAAATTTTGAAACATCAATTTATTAATATTTCAAACACCAGATGCCGCACAATCTCATTTGACCTTCTCTACATCTTTTTTTAGAGGATAAATTTCGGATTCCGGGCAAGTTTAATTGACTCGCCATCATCTTACAAATGAAAAAATAATCACACAAATGAAAGGTTTCTACACTTGTTCCCTATCATTTTTAAGAATCCACGAGTCGACGAAAACTGGCGGACGCTAGCCCGCGACGATGACCACTAGAATACTGCGGCCACTAAATTGAGTAAGGAATTACACGCCAGTTAGATTAGTTTGGAGAGTAAGAAAGCTCAGCTCAGGTGTCGTCCTCGTCACTTGACCGTGGTTCAAAATTACGAGGTCCGTCGCCAATAGCCCTCGTGTTGCTTCTAGTGCGACGTTAATAAAAAACTAAACTAAACTAAAATAAAACTAAACTAATTATTTGGAAATGGAAAAAATATTTTTTCATAGATTTTAATTTCCTTCTTACCTAGAATTTCATTCTGAAAAATAATCGTTTAATTATTGTGAATACTAAAGCATAATCATGCCAATGAATAGTCTCTTAATAATTTTCGCAATTTTTATCATAACTGGACAAAACTGCTATAGTTTCAGATAATTAAATGAATCTGAAAATATATTAGTTAATTGTGAAAGAGAATTACTCTTTACTGCTGCAGGGTTAGCAAAAATCCACGTACACACAAATTAGCACAAATTTAAAATTAAAAATCTCAAATTTTGCAAAATTATGCGTGAAAGATTAAAAACTTCCTTAAAAAGAAACTTAACATATATGTCTTGGAGTTTAAAAATGCAACATTTAATGATAAATGAGTGTCTTAATTATTTGAAGAAAAGCATTTTATCTGCTAACTTCTTTTTGAAGATTTTTGCTCCTAACTATTGGTATTTTTTACTAATTTTTAACTATAAAAATTTAATATAAAGTAATAATATTAAGAAAAATAATAATTTTTTAGCATATTGCACAAAATCGGAATTGTAACGTAAAAAATGGTGACACTATTGAATTGATAGTATGAAAAATCCCTTAAATCCAAATTTTCTTGCGATTACCTTCAAGAAAATTTCAAGGTTTAAACTTGCGATTAGAAATTACAAAGTCTTAAAGGACTATACGAATAAACAATTATTAAAGATATATTCATAATGGCCCAATATTCCAATCTCCTTTATGTGAAGGAAATGCAAACTGCTAGTCACCTGACTAGAAGTAAAAAGAGGGCTACTGGCGACGGACCTCTTAATTTTGAGCCTCGGTCAAGTGACGAAAAAGACACCTGAGTTAACATCTCCCTTCTAAATGTCCACACCACGCCAAAGGAGGACTTTGACCAGCGACAGATTTGGCGTGCGTCAGTCACGGCTACAAGGCAGGTCTTTCGTGACAACAGAGCTCGAACCCATGAATCAACGAACATAACTAGCTAATAGTCCACTACCTTGACCTCCAGACTACCATGGCCAAGCTAGGCTGAGAGACCAACATGAATAAGTTTCCTGTAAATTCTTTGTCTGAAATTACTCGTTCTCTTGTGGTGGCTGTGAGCGGTGATTCCAGTTACTGGCGCAACTGTTCCACTGATGCAGTACAGTTATTGCCAGAAATCGGCCTTGACGAACAGTTGTGACTTATAACCGACCTGGTATTGGTTGTCAGTAACATTTCGCTACAACTTTCAGACCTCTACCAAAGACTTAAGATCACACACTGGGACACATTCAGACACTGGAACAATTCGGGCATTCGAATAATTTTTTTCTTTCACAAACCTTTCCTGTTGTCAACTTTGTGCCGAAATTCTTTCTGTTTAATCCTTAACAGCGTTTCTTTGCACCTGAATTGCAAATCGAGAAGTCAATTGAAATATTTTACGCAAAGATAAAGTTTCACCTTCAAAAGATGATTTTCCACAAATTATTTCTAACAAACTTACCAATACATAATGAGATTTTTTTCAGATTTTAGACACACACACACACACACACACACACACACACATATATATATATATATATATATATATATATATTTGCAATGATTTAACTTTAATTTAATAATTTCTTTTAATAATGAAGTAATTTTCTATTCTGTCCCATTCTCTCTCTGATTCCAAAGTAAAGAGTTAATTTTTATTTCCTAATCCAATTCAAAATTATCCTTTTATTTATCAGATAACGAGCTCATAAAATTTGTTAAATCCACTTTCCTATGATCGTAAATATGCCAGAATTAATCCGTACTTGACTCTCCGACTATACTTGAAGTCTCTAGAATCCCTAATCCTGTGCCCCGTGTTCTATCACTCTATTTTGGAAAATCCGTTCGATATACTTGATGCACAGCTAAAAAAGTGTTCTCCTCTGACCTCCCCTATATTCCTCTTCGGTAATCTTCATATGGTCTTTCGTTTTGGCCTTGGTGTCCGAGGCTGAACTGCGTTCATCAGAATATAACGCTCACTCTCTCTCAGCGAAATAAATTAACAACCAGGAGTTTTAAAAATTGCCTTTTTATTTACTGTATTAATTAACTATTAATATATTTCATCTAACCACCAGAATTGTTGCCTATTCACGGAAAATCCCAGTAGTTGGATATTTACTGAAAGAGGGTAAGACCATAACCATATGTCTTTCGACGAAGCTTTAACAACAGCATTCACGTGGGGGGAGAGCAGAAGGCTTGACCGTTACCCATGGATTTTAATCATCTATCCGAAAATTTACTAAGCTAAGTCCTTGGATTGCTTACTACGGCCATTTGCGTTGCGCATCAACTCTTCAGGCAATTACAAAATACATTGGAGCTCACTAAAAATTGATGTTGTATGTATGTATGATAAGGTGTCTCCATTCATCAAAAAACTACATGAAAAACGCGGAATAGGTGTGGAACTTAGCGCAAACCGCGAGAAAAATGTTTCCTCTAGTTCATTTGAATAAAGTACAAGTTTAATATGTCATCTAGAAAGTTTTGTTTCTTCATCCTGGACTATTTTCAAGTTAGTACAGTGAATATAGGAATTTAAGTGGATAAATTTATGAAACATTACAAACTTTAAAATCTATTTCGAAAATTGGTGCATTCACTTAAAATGATAATTGTGATAACATTGCTTGCTGTTTTATTAAATTTGATATTGGTTTAATTTTGATTCTTAATCTTTGTTCAGTACCAAACCACAAACGCTGTTGCAGCAGCGCCACCTGTAAAAAAAGAGTCTGTGTTTCGGAGTGTGTTCTGAGTTGTCGCCTAGTGCAGATGTGAGAAATTGTAACGGCACTCAGAGTTCGTAATAAATAGTTAAAATAGCTACAATTGTGATGATTTTATGTAAGAATTCTACAGTCCACTGAGATGAGCATCAACAATTTAAATCAACAATCATTTTGTTCCGTCGAGCCGGAGGCCTATTAAATTGCCTATGGATATGTGTAACAGTTCCGGTTCAGTGTGTTAGTGCTGCAAGAGAATAATAACCAGAAACCTGTTGCGAAGTAGGTGCATGAACTTTTTTGGTCGTTTACTGCCTTGAAATAATTTGTGTTATTATTGGTTGAGTAAAGAGTTAACGGTATTTGTAATTTAGATTGTTCTCAAAATGTTTCAAAACGCGAGAAAAATGGATTTGCAAATTTCTGCAACAGAGTTGGGAGAAGTAATAACAGATAAAATGTTAGTTACAAAGCTGATTGATATTATAAAAATACTGAGAAATTTAAAACGGATCCTGAATTTATATCCAATCTCATAGAGGGGATAATTGAGAACAGGAAATCAAAATTAGAGATAAACAAGCAAAATAAACAATTAGAATTACAGTTAGAATAATTAAATTAGAGGGAATGCTGAATTAGAATTGTTGCGTATGAGAACCGTTTCAAAACCTAACGACGACAATTCAGAAAATAAAATTGATATCTGTGATTCTTTGGATTCATTCATAAAAAATGTCAAAACTTTTACAATCAGAAACCCTAGTCGACCAGAAGGGTGGGGTTCCTTTTTTGATTCTTTAGAAAGATCATTCATAACAAAAAAACGGACCCGATAAATTTAAAGCAGAGATTTTTTTGAATTTACTGGGTGAAAAGCTACAAACGTAATTTCTTATGTAAGTGATGATAAATTGAGTGATTATGAAAAGGTTAAAAAAATTATTTTTAGAGAATTCGAACCCCCCCCCCAGCTGTGTTTAGAGCAATTCAGAAAAACTACTTGGCAAGCAATCGAAACCCACGTGCAATTTGCGACCCGGTCAACAACTAGTTTTGATTATTCTTTAAAGTTAAGCGAAGTGTCTGTTTTGAGAAGTTAAAACAATTATTTGTATCGGACAAAATATTCTAAACATTAGACAAGGAAAAGGCGTCTCATATCAGCGTTAAACAATCAGATAGCTGGTTTGATGCCGTAGCTTTAGGGAAAGAAGCAGATATATTTTATGTGTCATGGGGGAAATCATTAACGGATGTCAATAATCAAAATCCTCTAGCTCAAAAAGTGTGCCTAAAATACTTCTAGCTAACAGTAAAACTTTAAAGTGCAGATTGTGTTTTGAAAATCCTCCATTACACAAATGTTGAAACTATTTGGCTTTGCCGGTTTCCGAAAGAGTAGAGGTAATTAAGAAAAAACAACTTTTGTTTCAATTGCCTAGGCAGACATCTAATTAGTAACTGAAAATCACATTTTTCTTGTTCTTCGTGCATACGATAGGGCAAAAACCAGGCGTTATCATAATTCAAAACATTATCCGAGAAATCCAGAGTCATTTTGCAGGTCATGTCGAATTATTTTTAAGTGCCACGATCTTTTATGAATTATTGCTGCCAGGTCAAATTTGTCCATCTAAAAATGCGTTAAAACTCAGTGGATGCGTTAAAACTCAGGGAGGAGTATATTGTAGCTTCATTGATAATACTAGGTAGAATGAAACTATGGAGAAATTTTGGGAATTAAAAAATGTGCAGATTGAGGTGCCCCAAAATAAAGAGGCAATCATTTGCGAAGAGCACTTTCAGAAAAATGTTAAGAGAGATAGAACAGAAAGATATATAGTAAAAATGTCATTACAAAATGATCCATTGTGCCTAAGATATTGCCTTTCAAAATTAAATTTACTGTGGAATCATTTTTTAAAAGAGTTTGAGTATTTAGCATTGTACAGAGAATTTTTACGTGAATACAAAGAATTGGGACATATGACAGAAATTCCAGAATGTGAGGAAGAAGTAGGAACGTATTATATACCGCATTTAGGAGTCTATCTCCCTGATAAGAGTACTACGAAACTTCACGTAGTTTTCAATGTATCCTCAAAACAACCCTAGGAAACTCCCTGAACTCCTCACAATATAAGGGTGGGGTTATTCAAGAAGATTTCTTCAATATAATAACAATATTTCGCTAGCACATTTATGCGTTTGTAGCTGATATAAAATAGATGTATAGGATGATTTTAATTGACCCGACCCGACCCAAACAAAACATCATAGAATTTTTAGGAGAGAGGGAGTAAACAAACCAGTTAAGAGGTATGAGCTCAAAACTCTAACTTATGGTACAGCGAGTGCACCGTATCTTGCAACGAGAGTTTTACTTCAGTTGTCACGCGATGAGCATGGAACCTACGGAGAGTTAACGGAAGATTAAAGAATGCTAATATAAGTTTTAACAGTAAATTCCCTATTATTCGGCCTAAAGGGCATAAATTAACTAAGCTCGTATTAGAGGCCTATCATAAGAGATACTTTCACTTAAAGTCTACTGCTTTATTACACTATATTAGACAAAAGGTTTGGCCAGTGCAGGGTAAAGCAGCGTGTAGAAAAGTTGTCCACGATTACATTAAGTGTATTCGAGCTAAGCCCGTAGGATTTGAGCAATCAATGGGTGATTTACCGAGAGAGAGATTAACTCCTGACTTCTCATTTAATTGTTCTGGCGTGGATTTGTGTGGCCTTTCATTCCTTGTAAAGTATAAAAATCAAAGGAAAGGAATTTATCAAGAAGTATATATTTGCATATTAATGTGCTTAGTTACAAAAGCATCTTGAAATAGTCACTAATTTAAATTCAGAAGCCTTCATCGCATATTTAAAAAGATTTGTGACTCGTAAAGGCTTATGTTCGAAATTATTTTCAGACAACGCTACAAATTTCATTAGAGCAAATAAGGAACTCAATAAGCTACACAATTTTGTTGTAAAACCTGACGATAGCCTTACATATATGACAACTGAAGGAATGGTTTGGAAATTCCTCCCACCAAGAGCACCTAATGTTGGTGGTATTTAGGAAAGTGGAGTAAAAGCATTTAAATTTCATTTTAAAAGAGTTTTAGGAAATTTCAGACTGAATTAAGAAGAATTGTTAACGATTATTACCCAAATAGAAGGAATTCCTGATTCGAGACCCTTTGTACTTCTGTCTTCCGATACTGATGTGTATGATCTATTAACCCTTGCCTATTTCTTAACTGACAGACCCTTAAATGTTGTAGTGGAGCCAAATTTAATTGAGGTCAAAGACAATCGTTTGTCTAATTGGAAAAATATTGACAAAAATAGTTCAAAATTTTTTGGAAGAAATGGCGCATACAATATCTTAATAATTTACAACAGAAGTCCAAGTGAATTATAGAAAATATAACGTGAAAATAAATGAGTTAATTCTTCTAAAAGATAAAAATTTACCGCCTCAAAAATTGGCTTTGGGTAGAATAATCAAGCTGCTTTACTTTGGTGATGACAAAAGTGTCAAAGTTGTCAAAATAAAAACTCAATCTGGAGTTTTCAAGCGACAAATTTAAAAAATCTGTATTTTACCTATTAATGTGTAATTTTGTATTTTTATCTTTAGTATTTGTTTATGTGTTTATATATCTTTTTTCATCGTTTGATTTAATGTTTTTATGTGTTCATTTTCTATTTTTACCTTTAGTATTTGTTTATGTGTTTATATATCGTTTTTCATCGTTTGATTTAATGTTTTTAATGTGTTTATTTTCTATTTACAATTGAAATAACTGTATAGTTTAAATGGTTGAATGTAACCATTGCAACGCAGGGCGGAATATTCAGTACCAAACCACAAGCGCTGCTGCAGCAGCGCCACCTGTAAAAAAAGAGTCTGTGTTTCGGAGTGTGTTCTGAGTTGCCGCATAGTGCAGATGTGAGAAATTGTAACGGCACTCAGAGTTCGTAATAAATAGTTAAAAGAACTACAATTGTGATGATTTTATGTGAGAGTTCTACAGTCCACTGAGATGAGCATCAACAATTTAAATCAACAATCAATCTTTATGAAATGGAATAATTAACATATTTTAAAATTTAATTGAATGTTTTGAAAGTGTTTTTGAAAAATATTACATTACGTGTAGCGTATATTACAGAAGTTTTGGAATTATTCTATTTTAAAAGTGTTTTTTTTTTCTAAAAGTTCTTAACTATAAAAAAATTCATATTATGTGATGTGTAAGTGGAATAATTTTGAATTTAATTCTAAATTGATTTTTAAGTTTTTGCAATCTCTCAATATTAACAACAACATTTAATTTGATGAGAGTGGTAAAACAAAAAGTGTGCATATATTTAATATTTAAGTATATGTCTTAGTGAAACCTTTTTTGAATTTTTGAAAATATAATTTGAAATCTTACTATTGTTATACAAGATAAACAAACGAAAAATTTGATAACATGTGATATGCAAATGAAATTTTTAATTTTGAAAATTTGTACTTTATTTAGAAGATGATTATTACAATGTTTATTTAGATATGTGTGGTGAATATTTTAAAATGATATAAAAATATTTTTGATTTTATAAACTTTTAAATTGAATGAATATTACATTCATTTGAAATGATCATTATTTAGTTTTGAAGTGAATATTTAAAAAATTTATTCGAATGAACCATGTTGTTGTTGCATTACTTAACTGAGTAATTATGAATAATATATTGATTTGAATGAATATTTTGTATTGAAACAAGAAATATTACATACTTTTTGAAATGAATATTATTTAGTTTGAAAATGAATGTGAAAATATGTTTTGTTTTATGTAATGAAAGAAAAGGAAAATGTTTAATTGTCAATAATATTGGTAAAGTTTTAAAAAATGTTTCGTTAGCCATGAAAATTATTAAAAATATACTAAAAATGGCAAAAATAAACAAAAAATTATTTTGGTCCTAAAAAAAATATATTGACAGGAAACAAAGGTACAATAAATGTTTTTAATTATTTTTATAAATTAACTCGAGGTGGTGATCTTTTCTACAAAATCGTTAAATACTTTATTATAATAAAAATCTTTTATCGTTGATTCCACCACAGTATTTAAAAGCTTCTTGTCTTTTGAAAGCAACGCTAGTGATGAAAATCATTCCTCTGACTGAGCACTCCTTGCGTATGCATGAATTCAATTCGCTTTAGTATTGAAAAACTTTGTAAAACAGATACATTCGTACTGGAATAGTGAAAATTAAGGATATTAAATGAAATAATTCTTTCAGTATAACTTTGTTCAGATCATCAAATATTATTTTTACACTAGGCACTTGCCAATACAATCTGAACATGAATATAAATATTAAAATTCACTAAGTAATTTCCTAAGATAAAAAAAAATTCTTCGTAAAACTTACTTAAGGAATTAAAACTCGTTTCTTGAAATTGTTTAACATAATCTTTAAGATTATTAACATCTAAAAGTGATGAAAATTCTTAAGATTTAATATCTATATATGTGTCAATACAATTTTGTATTAATGTACCTAGTATTTCATGAAACATATTACTCTTTAAATCCAATATCACTAAGTCTTCTTAACACAAACATCGCGTGAGAGTTTTGACAAATCGACAAATAATTAAGTAATATAAAATTTTAACACTGAAACTATTGACCTTTTGTTGATTTCTATTGATAACAGCAGGTAGAATATCAAAGCTGGATTTGTGCAATAAATAAGCAATAGAAGGAAAAAGACATGAGACGTTGGCATTATTTCTGACTATTTGGCATTCCACATCTAAATAATCCAGCCTAAGAATTGTAAAAAAATTTGGCGGCTTACACAAAAATGGAAAAAAGCAAAACATCAGTGTTATAATAATTTCTTAACAAAAAGGAAATAGGGTTACTTTTCCGCAAGCAAATTTTTAATCAAAAGAGGAAGTTTAAAATACAAAAATTTATCATTCAATCCAGGAAACAACCACTGAAAGGAAACAGAGGTAAGTTTTGACAAAAAGCTGAGGTATTATAAATTATAAAACAAATTAATCAATAGGCATCCCAGAATACAAAACTTTAACTCTAAATAAATCAGAGAAAATCTTGAATCAACGACTGAAAACATAGAGCTAGTTTACACAAAGCAAGAATATTACAATAACGACACAAATTAATCAACAGTCAGTCTAAAATACAGAATTATTTTTAATTTTACAGTAATATTCAATACATTCTTATTATGAATAGAATAATATTTAATATGATCAAATTTTCGCCAACTGATGATGTTACATAAAATTGAAAAAAAAGGAAAGTAACAATGTTTATAATTACTTGTGACTTCCTTTGTATCAAAACGTCCTACGCTTAATATTATGCCACTCAATGATTAAACAAGTTTACAGGCAATACAATAAATCAGTGAAAGCGAAATAAATCACTGAAAAAAAATATATGAGAAATTAGGTTGAGTATTTATGAAAGCTAAATTCAACTAGTAGCTCCGAATTCGAAGAGAAATTATCGCAAACAATACAATACCATTAAATAACATATTAAGTAGCCAATCAGAACTGAAAGAAAAAATTTGGCTTAGGTTTCCCCAAGCAGAAATCAAGAAGAATAAAATAATATCAATTAACAGGCAGCATAAAATAGAAAGATAAATTGTATATAATTACTAGTAAATATATTCAGAATAATAATTTTGGTTTTGCGCAAAATGTTATGCAACATTGAATGCAAATGTATGAAAACAAAAAAAAAACCAAATGTTTCAAAATAAAACTGCAGACTATAAGCAAGGGAAACAAAATTTATTATGAACGAAACTTCTGCAGATATAAATTTAATAATCATGAAATAGCAATTCAATAGGCAGTTTAGATCTGAAAAATTAACAATAAATATAGTATAATTAACAGTAAATATAGATGACAAATAAGATATTTGCGAATCGTTAAATGAATCATAGTTTTCATTGATCAGTAATCAACGTCATAAAAAAAATAAAATTTACAAAGAATGACAATCCGCGGGCAGCCAAAAACACAAAAACAAGTTATAATTAACAGTAATTATAATTGTTTCTTACAGCAATATAATATAATAATAATAATAATATACACACATTAGATTTGATAAGGCGACCGATTGTTCGATTTAATCAAAACCAAACAAGAAACTGTTACCAGAACTGAAAATCGCCTTTTCAAAGAATACGTTTCATACTTTTTCAAATAATATTTTTTGAAATAATAATTCATTCGAAAAAGAATTGTAATTATTTTGCTAATAATTAAGGGAATCGTAATAATTATTTTTCAAAAAATAAATATTCAAAAGGAAATTGAAGTCCGACCATTCACTTGAAGAAGATAGATTATGATGTCATATATGTGGCATTACGAAATTTAAAATAAAATTTTAAAAATTTTAAGGGGAATTTAAAACAAAATGGCTTCAAGTTGCATTCTTCGAATATCCATAGATTCATATACCAAATTTTGTGCGTGTTTTGTAATCTGTTTGCTGTAGCGTATACACACAAACCATTTTCAAAATGTGCATCCATAAGGAAGATAAAACTCACTTGAAACTTACATTTTAAAAGTTTAAGGCTAATTTAGAGAAAAATGGCTTCGAGAAGTGTACTATGAGTATCTATTGATTGTTGTACCAAGTTCCTTGTTCCTACGTCTTGTACCTTTCTTCAATGCCTTCAACTTAAGTAGCAGACTGTTTCTTTTAAAAGTAAAATCGAGGGCTAAGGAGTATATTTTTTAGAGAGTGTATGTTTACCTAAAAGAATCTATACCAACGCCCTCAGTTTTACATCTAGCTTTTGGAATGTAGAATTTCTGGTATAGAATTTGTTCGGCTCTTGGGGTTGATAAATAACCTTTCCTTTGAATGTTGGTTTTACTTCATTCATGTAATTTTATTACTCTACTTTATTCCCTATCTTAAGCTTCAATTTTAAATTGTATTAGATAAAAAAAAATTAATGTGTTCACATTGCATTTAACTCAATAAATCCCAAGGGGACTCAATGTCGTAAACTCATAAAATAGCAACATTCCAGGAATATTTTGGAGAATTCCATTTTGTTATGCTCCTAGGACAACTAACAAACCTCTACCCTTTTTTGAATTGATATTAAATATCCATTTTGTTACAAATCCCTGGAATCGATTCAAAATCTTCTTTAGGCTCCTTGAACCCATGAATGAAAATTCCTGGTCAGAAACATAATATTGTAAAAAACTTTCTCGCAATTTTTTAAACTAGTAAATCAAAGAGTAAAATGAAGTTTTGTAAATTCTTTTTAGTGTTGTGAGAGTTGAGTTTCCCATCCCCCCCGAAAAAAGGGCTTGATTATTCTTGAAAATTACGCGCAGAAATCTGTAATTCAATTTTAATCAAGGATCACTTTTTATTTTTTAAAATTTTAACTGCTTGTAATTGATATCCATTTTTTTTATTTTTGTAAGATACTAAGATAAATAATGAGTGATAATTTAACAATGCAACACTGAAATTTCAAATCGGATATATGTTACACTAGAAATCCATACAATTTGAAAAAAAGGGCAAAGTGGTGAAAAACATAGCATATATACTTACATAATTATTATTTATTTTGGAAATCCAATTCCTGAAGCACTTGCATGACAGTTTAGAAAGCAGAGGCGTAAATTCTAAAGATTCATTTATGCAGAAAGAGTGATGTATATGCATACACACATATTTTATATAATTTAAGATGTATGTCACACCTTCAAAAAATATACGTAAAAAAGAAAATTGACTTCTCAGTTAAGAAATCGGTGCTGAAGTATGAATTGATTCAATTAAGCTAAACTAAAATAATAAAAATACATTCATTACATACTTTTTTATATTCAGTAACTTGGACGGATCAAGAGGTCTTACTGAAGATTTTAGTGATTTCTGGCAGTTTCGAGCAAAAGCTAACTGTATGTGTAAATGTCACTTTTTCTCTTTCCTCATTATTTGAAAAAAAAACTGTTCATTCGCGTGCATATCGGAGAAAATGAAGAAAAAAAAAAAACCCTACAATCTCCTGTAGAAGTAGTGAAATCCAGTTTTAGATAAAATGATAGCCTAATTATAAACCTTTATCTAATAACAATGATCCTAGATAAAAGTTTCGTCGTGTTTAAAACATTTTAGCCACAAATATAAATCTTTATATTATGAAAAACAGATCCAAAATTTTTTTAAACTTCAGTGGGATATTGGTTGCACAATGGAATTTTATTTGTAATCAAATATGTATTACACCAGGAATAGGCTCTAAAACATACATTGAGGAAATTTCGAGAGAGCTATTCTTTCTAATTGAAGGTTTATTTATTCTACAGTAAAAAAAGGATGATTGAAAAAAGGTTAAAAAATCACAATAAAACATTCTAAAACGATCCATTTGACGAAATGTTGTCTTAGAAGTTTAATTCGAATATAAGAAAAATAACAAAAAAAGAATGGAGATATCTAGTATAATAATATTCATGGAAAATAAAAGTTCAATAAGACGTAAAATTTATAAACATAAATAAATTTCATCGAAAAAGGATATGAATATGATGATTGTATTGTTTGTCCTTACAGTGCGTAGAGTCAAACTGCGATAAATAAGAGCATTTATTTTGTATATGTAAAAAATATTTAATTCTAGTTAATTCTTTTTTTTTTTATTTAAGCCTATTTTTGTATTCTTACTGTTACATTTGGTAATCATTGATCAAGAAATTAGGAGTAGTTCATTATTTTTTATTAAAATATTTAAATAATTCTTATCCTTGAAATCAGGTAAAATAAAGATCGTAAAATAATTTCTTTAAATCTAAATTTTAACAAAAATAACAAAACTGACCTATAGAAGAAAATTAAGAATTACTTTCTTAAACCCTGTGTTCATTTCCAATAATTACTGTTAGAGAAAGAAAGGGCGCTATTTTCAATTCAGGTCATAATAGAAATAATGTAACATTGTTTTAATTGAATATTTTATAGATATTAACGCAACACTTATTTTTCACAACATTTTATTGTAATGATGCTTTAAAAGTACACAAGGAAACATTCTAAATCTGCAATACTTTTAATTTGTGTTTTCTCACTTACACAAGAGCCTTACATTGATGAGTGGCTTGAGCACATTTAGAATTGAATACAATAATAAATAAGCTTATAATAGTGAATGAGCTAACAACAATAACAGTGGTTCGTACACATATCCACACATTAGTATAATTACACATATGATGTAGCACATAGGATAGACAGTAAGAATTATATTTCTCAACAATACTTAATTCAGTATTATGTTGATATACTATTCTAAGAATAAGAAATAGTTTTAAGAATCAAAAGTGTCTTCTGAACCTTTCTCGGTTCCGAGGAATGTAAAAGAAAGAGATGATAGGTTACAGGAAAATTCGGTTGCGTTTTCGGTTCATTTCTGTTCGATGAAATATAGTCGTGCGAATGAAAGTCTTCGTCTTCTTGAAATGCGTAAACATTGCTGTAATATCAACTTGGAGACTCCCATGAGTTTTTCAGGTAATTCTGAACAAAACACACACACACACACACGCTCAGAAATTATTCACATCAACACGATGAATGTCCTTTCTTCTTAAAATAACATTTTGATTAAGAAGGAATGTGTTTCACACACATGTCAAAATGCCAAATATAATGTAGCTTTTCTACAGGTATCTAGAGTACGAAGTGCTCTTGTAGCCCAAATCATAGGATACTGAGTTGAAATATGGAAGAAATGGATTTAAATTTGCTGAAATAATTGTTCTGACAGGAAGCTATGATATTGAATCGTGTTTGAGAGTGATGCTGTACTTCTATTGGCTACTGTAAAAGTAGATGAAAGTTGACGTTGACATAGTAATCAACGGGCGCCTAGAAAGCGGAATGCTCTTCTAGCCCGTATCTAATATACTGTGATGTTACTTTGGATGGGATGGATCTTATGCTTTCAATATAGGGAGTTTGGAGAAGGAAAATTGCTACTGATTAAGCTTGGAGCGTTGCTGGTATTTGATTGATTATTGCGATGTTAGTCGAAAGAATGGGTGCGCTGGTCTGGAGATGCAGATTTGAGATAGGATGAGAATGATGAGAAAGTGAATTTTCTTTGGCTGCTAGAAGTTGGTCTCTCTGACTGCTATTGGTTGTTTGAAACAGGGGTAAACTGAATATAAGTGCTGTAGGAGAAGCATGTCTGACGTGAGAGTAGGTGAAAGTTGCTGCTGTTGGCTAGTTAAGAAGATTCCAAGTGAATGCTGTGTGATGAGTAGATTTTACTGGATTGGTCGGTGGGGAATAGCATAAGTGACCTATATTCGCTGTCTATGGCGAATCTCAAATATAAAGCGTTTAAGGAATTATTCTGCATTTCAATTCTAATGGAGTTTTAGAATAATTTTATTTTCAGTAATAATAGCCATGTTGAGATTCGGTCTTTCAGAAGCAGTTCATCGCTCTCTCAGTTTTACTATCTTTCGGATATCCTGAAAGAAATTTCACTTATATAATAACCTAATTAATATAACCATTAAAATAAAATATACTGTTTCTATTCGATAGATTCATTTTTGTTAGAAAAAATTAATTTTGTTCATCTTTTGAAGTAAATTATGTTTAAATAATGTAACACAAAAGGACTTTTTTAAAAAAGAAATGCCCGGTTAGCATAAGATCTCTCAATTATTCCGAATATCATTAAAAAGATTTTAACGAACGCGATTCCATACCAACAGGAAATTAAGAGAAAAATATGAGCAGTATTTTAGAATATTGTATGAATAATAAAGTATAAATAATAATCCATTTTAATAAAGCAAAATTAATACATAAACAGCTAGCTTTGGATTTTTCTTTATCATAAGTTAAATATTTTTTTATCGTAAGACATTGTAAAACTGACTTTTTTTTGTCAATAATCATGTTTCATTTATTACTGAAGCCAAATATCTCATAAAAGAAACATTTTAATATCCATTTTCATAGTTTCGGTAATTTTTCTAAACAGTATTAAGTATTACAACAAATATTTTAGAGTCGCTTATATATATCATTGGATCGGATGGTTAAGAAATTCTTCTTATAAGCCAACACGTGTAAAAAATGTTAAACATCACTTCGAATGAGAAACAAAAACATAAGTAGTTGTATTGATCGTATCATTTTTTACTCTGAACAACTCTAGACTTAATTTTAAAATTGATGAGCTAAATGTTGTTTCATAGTTGTGTTTTCACTGATTGTGTAAATTGTATGTTTTTTCAAGCTTTATTAGAATAACTGCATAAAATATTCGTTATAGTACATGAAGAAAATAAAAATGTTGTCCCTTTATCTACCGCTAAAGTGTCTGAACTCCTCTTTTGCAATTTTCATTTCTCCATTTTCTTATCAGTTATTTGAACTATGAATCAGTTTGTTATATAGTATCTTAAAATTTATAAATATTCCAGAAAAATTGAATTCATTTTAAAGGATAAAAATAAAAACCTATTTAGGTTAAATATGAAATACGAAAGTATGAAACATACATATATTTTATAATAGAAGGAAAAAAAACTTACTCAGATATAAGTGAATAGTATAAAAACCTATGCCACTTTTCATGGAATAAGGGAATCAGAATGTATTATTAACTGCAATTTTTTTAAATCTAAAATAGTGTTTTGAGTTTCATATTCTTTAACATTATGCGTAGATGGTTTTTCCGTCTGCCAGTATTTCTGCTCGTTTCAATGATAAGCTAAACCTATGCAATACGAAATTTTCAGTTATCGTTCAGATGATCCAATTAGCTGGCATCCCGTTGTCTATATCCATGCAAAACTAGAGATAAACATTTGATCCCCGACAGCTTTAAAATGGCAAGATTTAGACCTTTATTACATCTGAACACTTCATGCTTCAGTAACGAGTTCGTGCCAACGAGCTACCATGAAACATTATTCCTAATCAGAATAAAAATTAATATATAGATTTATCAATTTAAATTTCATAGAATGTTCAACTGATTGATCATATGAACCAATTGGAACACTCTTTCTATAGTTTTTATGTTGATGTGATAATAAACTTACTTATTTTATTATTGTGCTGTACATATGAACTCTTTTTGTGAACTCTTTACTTTTACAGATTAACGGTAAAAACGTCTGCTAAAGAGCTCAAAAAAACTATATTTATACCTGTTTTAAGCAACAATTAAAAATATTTCCCTCCGTACTCCAGTTTCAAACAAAATAATTAATTGCTTCTAGTCCAAAGCGTACATTGCCATATACATATAGCAATTTTTTTCTTCAATATTGAATTTTAAATTTAATTCACTGGATTATCTCATATTTTTAAAATTGAAATTATTCGCAAATAGGTCATTTTCAAAAAATTTTCTTTCGAAATCATACATTCGATAATAATCGTAGAGGGTCCCTGATTACAGAAAACAGCATTAGAAAGATGGATTCGTCTCTCAAGTATATAATAACAAATAATAAAAGTAATACGCACTTCTAAATTTTAATTTTTTTAAAAAAAAAATCATAACATAAAATGAAGGTTATTATAATGCTAGGGAAGAACATTTTTTAAGTCATGATGGATGTCGTGACTTTGATCCTTGTTCAAAAACATGGAGTTATGAATTTAATTGGATCCTCAAGTTTTGTAGCCTTCCTCAAGAGGACTCTTGGAACCAATGTGATTTAATTTGCAGTAGTACACCAAATATTTATTTCAATGTTATTCAGCGGTATCAAGTGCATTGGTTCCCTCGGTGCACGTGGGGACCAGATTTACTGACCAGTTCGATTCATTCCTTACAATTTTAACTTCTCTCCAGTTCCCCGACTGCTCGGTATTTAACCCTCCGAGCGTTTTACTTTTTTGTGTAAAGCTATTCCGAAAGCGATCTACTTCAACACAGCTAAAGGTCACGAAAAGTTTTCGCTTTTCATTCACAAATCCTTCGAAAATACAGGATGCTTCTATTCCCCCCCACTTTTGTGACACGGGTGGTCGAGACAACCCCTCCGGTTGGCATATTTATTGCCTAGATCCGATGCTTTGATAAGCGATTTCGTTGCCTTGGGGGAATCTTGTAAGGCAGGCTGCAAGCAAGCAGAAATGGGGTTCAGATAATTCACATAAGAACTTAGAAGGTATTCGCTCGATCTATTGAGTTTCAATCGAAGTGTTTCAACAAATGAAGAATAAAAAATATAGCTTGAAAAAAATTGGTGGGTTAATAGTTGAAAATATTTGTTTGCAACAAACAATAGAAAAATTCTTTTTTTCTGTCATTTTTAAAACCTTTTTTTTTTTTTTTATTTTAATATTACGATTTTAACCGGGAAAAAGCAACCTATATTCATTGTTGAATAAGAGACTAAGAAAATATAACATTGTTTGCATGTTTTGAAAAAAGAGTAATGATTAGTATTTGCTATCAAGCATTATTTGTTTAATCAAAGCACCAGAATTTTATTAAAATTTTAATTTTGATAGAAGATTCAATCCTCAAAAGCAGTTTGCTTGTAAAAATAAATATAAATAAATAATTTAAGGGGGAAAAAATCTTAAAATTTCGTAAAGGTCACGTGTTTCTAATACATTAATCGAGAAGCATTGGGTCACATATAAGTCTGCGTCTTTTGGCTCAGATAAAGAATCACACACTTATTCATTGTTTTCAAGGTATGAAGTAAAATTGGCGGCACTGCTTTAAAATTAAAATTTTGTGCAGAATTTATTTTGAAAGATAATATTAAATGCTTTGGTAACTTGCATAATATATTTAGTGGACGGTAACGCTGATTCCGATAAAAATGTAAAAATTAGTTTGGTCAAACATTTATCAAATCTGCAAAAAACATTTCTTGAATCCTGTTCAAAATGAAAAAATATCTTGAATCCAAAATCCTTCTCAAGACTGTGAATCCTCTGAACTCTCAATAAAAGCAGTTGGTGAGGTGTGGAAGTTAGGAGAGAGGGGTGCCAGCTCAGGTGTCGTCCTCATCACTTGACCGAAGTTCAAAATTACGAGGTCCGTCGCCAATAGCCCTCGTGTTGCTTCTAGTGCGACGTTAATAAAAAAAAACTAAAACTCAATAAAAGAAGAAAACCTCCGAACTCCCAACAAAAGAAATAATTGAGTGTATATCAATTTGATTGATATATCAAATTGATATACACTCAATTGAAATTAAAATTTAGTTAAGTCGATATTATGTATATTATGTTTGACATTAGAAAATAATATCATGAAATTGCCGAAAGAATTGTGAAACATCTAATATCATATGTTTCTACCTATATATGCGAAAAATCATTCTCTTTGTACGCTGCGACAAAAACACAATTCCGAAAAAGATTGGATGCTGAAGAAGGCATTAAGTATCAGATTTCAGAAATTATTCCAAACGTAAAAATACTTTGCAATAAAAAACAATCACTGCCAAGTCATTAAAAAATTTCTTTTCATTAATTTGTTATATTTAAAAAAATTGTTGCTTTTGCTTGTTATTCATAGGCTATATTTTAGAAACTCCCCCTTCCCCCCCAATAAAAAAGAACATTAGCCAGCTTACCATTCACTAATCTTACTAAGACGTTTCTAATATGATAAAATAGAAATTCAATGATAATTTTGTAAATTTGATTAGGATAAAGAGCTTTGATAACCTATTTTTTCTGCTGTTTGATCAAGGGGTTCCTTGAAGGTGTTGGTAAGCACAAAGGGTTCCTTCCTCAAAATGCAAAAGGTTGAATACCTCTGCTGTAAGCGAAATACCCCATCTACATCCATATTTGTGCCACGGCAATATACTTCACATTCAATAAATAATTTTAAATTTTAATGGGATATATATTCTTCAAAATGTCAAAATATTTCTAACCATCTTCGACCCACGTTATAATTTTCACCTTTCCGTTTCTTTAATGTTTTCAAACTTTAAATATCTTCGTATTATATCTTATAACAGAAAATTGTCATCGATAACTTCATCTTACACATCAGTTATTACAAAATTGGCAACGAGAGAAAATTTAACCCTTTTAATTTTGTCTTTCAAAACAGTACACTTAAAACACTTTAATTCAGTGAAGTTGACAGACATTTCCTCAAAAAATTCATAACAAATTTTGTAAGCAATTTCAAATTTTATAAATGTATCTTTAATCCCAGGATTACAAATATACAGAATTGTTAGTTTATTCTTTAGTATTAATGATACGAATGAATCCTCATATCTCGTACTATATTGCAATAAAATAAATTGTAGCTCAAATGTTGTCATATTTCATTTCTTGGGTAATTTTATAGAAAATTAATGTCTGGCTGTAGAGAAAGCAGAGTGTATGTTTTAAATTATAGAAAGGATGATGGTTTATTTTTTCCAAATTTAAATAACATGACCGAAGCAGATCATATAATTTCAAAATGCACTCTATTTGTGCTGTGTGTGTGCTGGTTTCAAAGTAAACCACCTTATTTTTGAATAGCCGAGGAGCTTTTTACATTCAATATCAACCTCAACGCAAAATTGCTTACGATTTGCTTCTCAAACCATAAAGGGACTAAAATATATGTCTTAGTTCAGTCCAAAATATTCACAATATGTAAAAATAATTTTCCTCTACTAATCATAGTCCATCTTACAAATTGTACCTAAAAACAGCTATATGTGTTTATTAGATCAAAAATTAGATTATAACAAATCAGGTATAATTTTTGGTAGTTTAAATTTCAATATAATATGCATATCTTAAAACAAATACGTTAGCAAAAAAAATCAATTTATTCAAAATTTGTATTTCATGAATAAAATAAATCAGAGTTCACTTGTTCTCAAATAAATATAATTGTAATCAAAGTGTTTATACAATTTACAAAAAAATGCAAAGAATCGTATATAAGCAATAATTTTAATTGTTACTAATGTTAAAAATATCAGATACATAAGAAAAT
The DNA here is from genome assembly GCA_019974015.1 of Nephila pilipes. Lineage (NCBI taxonomy): Eukaryota > Metazoa > Arthropoda > Arachnida > Araneae > Nephilidae > Nephila > Nephila pilipes. The sequence goes on from BMAW01010461.1 coordinate 211,829, forward strand.
AATATTAATATTTTCTTATTAAATGCTTAAACAAAAGTGTCTTTAAAGTACCTTAATGCTTATCTTTCGAACAGTTCGTTTATTTAAAAAAGAAATATTTGTGAAACACAATATTTTTAGTTACAATGGTTTATACAAAATTGTATATATATATATATATATCTGTGTTGTGATGCGGGGAAAATGCAGTTATCTCTTAAACTTACTGAGTTATTCCAAAACTTATGAACACAACATAATTTTACAAATATATCACTTTTTGAAATGTAAAAAATAGCTCCAAAATAATTAGTTATATACTTAAAAGATGTGTTTGAAATTCCCAACATTCCTAGAAATTTACTGAACATTGTGGTAAAATTTCATTTCAATACATAAAATACTTTTTCAGAAATGAGATTTTTCGTAATAAAAAAATTTAAATCACAATTTTTCAGAAAATGCAAATAAAGATTTCAATGTTTCTTAAAGAGAATTATATACTTAGAATAATTAATTAATTAACTTACCCTAGAAGCAATTGTAAACCATTGTAAATCACTTTTCGTGAAAATAAAATAAAATACGAAATTAAAAATTTCCAAAAGATATATAAAACACATATCTTATGTACAGTAGCACATATTTAAAGTTATCAACTAAAATGAACGATGAAATGAAGAATCAATTAAAAAATTTATAGAAATATTGGGTTTAAAAACTTAATGCACAAATAAAAAATCGCGATAAAACATATGATATGGTATTTGATGGTAATCTATAACTGTACTAATTACATTTTTTTTTTCTTTTTTCATTTCATACAAAACTATCAGTTTAAAATATTTTGTTAACTTGGACATTGAAGCCGTTTCTAGACTTTTTTTTTGTATTAGTATCCATATACTTTGTTATTAAACTTTGTCCAACACTCACAATAGAAAATGCACTACTGCAGATTATACAATTAACCAAAGAAATGTCATTTTAATTGCTGTCTTAATAAGTGGAAACTCATTGTTAAACATTCATTAAAATATTGCTCTAGGAAAAAAAATAAATATGCACTAGTAATATTTAGCTTAAAATTGTGAAAAAATCGCTCTCGTTTCAACCCAAAATGATGGATTTCGGGATCCCCGAAATGATGCAATTCTGTTCGGTAAACAGAAAACATATGGTGGGAATACAATTCCCTACTAAATAAGCGAGTCCAAACTTTTTTTTATGATAAAAACTGCATTTAGATGGAATTAGTATTTATTAACGTCTCACTAGAAGCAACACGAAGGTCATTGGCGACGGACTTCGTTGTTTTGAACCTCGGTCAAGTGACGAGGACGACACCTCAGCTGGTACTCCCTCTTCTAATTTCTACACCACGCCAACGGAAGAACTTTGGACCCAATAGATTTAATGTGCATCAGCCCCGGCTACACAACGGGTCTTTTGCGGCCCAGGATCGAACCCGCGGCCACACGTTTAGATGGGAATGGATTGGAACTTTTAAGAGCTTGCATAAAATTGCCAATACATTTCATAAATATTTTAGGAGTACAAAAGGATGCAAAGGAATATTTTGGTAGTACAGATTTTAAAAGGAATATGGTTTGCGAAAATGGAGTTCAAAACTCACATAAGGAGTACGGTTGGTTACCTTAGGTATTGTTATCTCGCAACAATGAATTGAAAGTCCATTCTAAAATCCTTTGTTATTAAAATGTGTTATTTTTACATTTCCCG
>BMAW01010461.1:218550-256586 GCA_019974015.1 Nephila pilipes
AAAAATTGTTGTCAGTTATTTCTAAACCGACTGAGGAGTCTGTGCGTTGAGAAGGAAAGGTTTTTGTAATTATTTTGAATGTTGATCGAAAGAGTTGGCTTCGTAGGAATGTATTGGCTTTGGCTCTATCATATGCACAAAATCACACACAAAAATCAGTTTATTATCGCACAAAAATCTGAGCAGTAATCTTAGAATTCAAGCAATATTATTCAATTCTTTTGAAATTTTAAATAAAAAGTAAGGATTATCCAAAGGTTAAGAATATAACTTTTTGTACAAAAAGTGAAAAAAGGTAAGAAGCTCCAGTATGTTGTCATTACTTGCAAAAGAAATAATTAAGTACAAATAAGAATCATATATTCCTTTTATATAAACAGGATTAACGAGATACTTGAAGCTCCTCGGTAACTTAAAAATGTTTGCAGTCATAATATTTTGTCTTCGATATCAGCTTATTGCTTGCGTTTTACTACAAGTATTCTAAAATTCAAAGCATTTCCTAATTTTTACTAATGAAAACATTTATTAGTGTTGGAAAAAATATAATTTTAAATTTCTTATGCGCATTTAAAGAATTTATTTTTAGGAACACGTAGGTAAACTGATAAATTATTAATATTTCATTTACAAGTAACATAAGGGACAAAGTAATAAGACGGACCTCGTAATTTAAACAAGTAACGAGAACGATAGCCGAGCTAGAGCGTCAACTTCTAATTTCCACACCGCGGCAACGTAAAAATTTTGATTTAATGCGTATCAGCTCTGCTACATGTTGGAACACCTAATCGTCACCTTTTGTTTGACCTAACCGTCAAAACATGTGGAAACTACAATGTGGCACTATTTAACAAAGGCCAACATTTATAGCCTTAGGATACTCACATTTTAGAGCATAATGCGAAACACCTTTTTTTTAATGGTTTTGCTTTTTATTCATCTCATTTATTTACCATAGTGAATATTTTATCATAATTTTCAGCATATATAGGAAGAATTAGATCAAAGAAAAATAAAGTTTTCATTTTTGAAAAATGCTTGTTAATAAAATTTAGACTTAATCTTAGGATTCATTCAATATTATAAATATTAATGTATCACAGTATAATGGATTATGGAACAATAAAAAATGACAATTATACATCAAATGTATTATTCCTTCATGGAAGATATATAAGAAAATTCTTAAGAGTGTTTAAATTTTTAAGATTTCTCTGGCATGTTCTAAAAGAGAAAAACAATTATAAATTAAGTAATAATGAAGTTTCCAAAAAGGCATTGTTGATTTATGATGATATGTCTATTGTCATACAAATGCTGTGAATACTTATAAGAGCTTTTAAACTTACTTCATTATCGATTTGAGGAAGTCTGAATTTTACATTATAACATCAAGAGACAGGATCAGCAATTTTACTTTTTATTTTATTTTGTATTACTGATTATAATTACGTGCAATCATCCGAATGAAAAGTACTTTTTACACCTCCGAAATATATAAAAAGTTGCTTTTCTTCCCTTATATTTTGTGGCATAAAGAGCCGAACAAATATTTTAAGATTATTTGAACATCGATTTATTAAAAACATTTGAATAATATTTGTTTGAAGCATTGTAAATAAGGTCTTGATTTTCTGCCTTCATAGAAAATTCTTAAAATATTCTGTTCACTTACTTTCAGAATATTTTGTGTGCAGGAAACGCGAGAAAAACATTTTTTACCCTTTCGGGACGGCACACCTGAGCGTAGGATGTTCCCTGGGGAAGGAAGAAAATCAATAGGAACTGTCTCACGGCCCAGGTGTTTTGCTACTCAAAGCCTACAACTAAAAAAAATCACAAAAAAAGTTCGTTCTTATGATATAATTTTTGGAAAAATTTTAGATTATTAATTAAGCTGGTTTTTTTTAAATTAGTATTTTTAATTATCTTTTTTACTCTAATTTACAGAAAAATGTATATAATGAAATACTTACTTTGAAAAAAAATTCAGAAGCACTATTGAAATTATTGCGAAATTTTACAGTCAGATACATCAATAAATTTTAAAATTAATAAAAAAATGCAATAAAGAATATTTACAAAAAGTAACAAAATTTAATGTGAAGACCGAACGGAGAAACGCAGAGTCCTGTTCTGTCCGTCTCTGGCAAAATGTCTGTATCAAAATCACTAGAAATATTTTTTATAACCTTTTAGAAAATTAATCATACTATCATCATTTATTGTCTCGTCGACCATGTGAGTATATTCTGCTGATAAACAACGCTTTCTCGCAATTATAAACAGGAGTCAAGACCATCCAAAATAAGAAGTGAAAAAAACGAGATACATTCAAATGCAATCATAAGTCAAACGGTACTGTCCTTACAGCTCTAAAACGTAAGAAATAAAAAATACATAGCAAAAATCAATAAAAAACCATTCGGTCAAAAACCAGAATTACGAACGTACATCACGTGGAAGTTCAAAGATTCAAGTTAAGTATGCTTTCGTTTTTATTTCATTACGCTTTCCTTCCTCCCCCACAACAGCTGGTGAGCAAAATACTGAATTAAGAAGACAAACTGTGATAAATATGGAGGTAAAGGTCTTAAAACTATTGTTCAGTTCAAAAATAGTGGTTACAGTGCGCCATTTAGAGATATTTAGAAAAAGTTCCACCTTAGAATGCGAATACGCACCGTTCGGCCCCTGAGGTCATTCTCTAGTGATGAGTATTTGGTACATTCGGCAGTGAACGATGATCGCGAGTGATGCGTATGCGGTACGTTCGTTCCGAAAGAGTTAAGAGTTGATACGTATTATTGTTTTTAGAATATGAAGAATATAAAACATTTGAAATAAAAATTCCTAGGCACACTTGCTTTTCACAAGTAACATCATTAAAACGAGTTTTCAATAAATATGACTTCATAACTCAGATAAATTTGATAATTTTAATCTCAATACCATAAAAACTGTCACTTTATCACCAAATAACTGCTTACTACATGCAAAATAATATTAATTTCCTAACAGTCCATAAAAATTAAAACGTGCAAGTTTCAAATGTAATTCCAAAGAACTACTTCATTTAAATGGATTGAAAAACAAACAGTTTTCACCTAATAATAATTTTTAGTTCATAAAAAAATTAGTTTCAGAATGTTAATCTCGATCACATATAAATATTGGTATAACTCACTTATTTTCTTTCCATACAAAATATAGAATATTTTGTACATACCAAATGGCTCGGCTCATGATGTACAATTCATGACAGGACATTCTTGCATTCTGGAATTTTTGTAAATTTTGAGATGAATGTTCAAAATATAAAATTTAAATAAATCCAAAATAATCTTAAAATTTGATAAGCCGAAAAATTAACCGAAATATTGAAGTAACTAAACTATTTTATAGTGTATTATTAACTATTGCTAATATTTTCGCCAGTAATAATTAGAGAATTATTATAAACATATATATAATGAACGAAATAAAAATATTTTTATATAAAAGTGGAATAGTATTGTTAAGTTCATTACTCTCTCTCTCTCGCACACACACACGAACACATACATTCACTCTTTCAAATTTTTTACATTGTAAATTTCTAACACACACGTTGTGATAAGCAGTCAAAAATGGTTAATGCAAGATTTAAAATGGAGTGGAAAAATATTAGAGTTTATTATTATATTAATTAATTCTTTAATATTCTTATTATTTCACACTAATTCATTAAAACTGAATTTTTCTTCATTTCTAAGAAAAAGTCGCCTATTTTTTGTTTGATTTTTCATTATGAAATATATGTAAAGATTTTGTGAATTGACTGAAAATTTGTTGAGGCCGTAGTTTGAAGGAACTCGAGAGCTTTTGGAAACGGGTCTCGTGGTTTTGAGACACGGCCAATTGCAGAGAACGAACGTCTGATCCCGCTCTCCTAGACTTCGCTCATGGGAGGAGTTCGACTTTACCTTCCTTTGAGGACTAGCTTTCATTGTAATCAGGATTTGAATGCGCGGATCGACGGAAACGAGCACGATACTATGACCAATTGCCTGAACAAGTGAATTGAAGAAAAAAAACACACTTTATATTTACAACGAATAAAAACGGCATAAAAATATTTTATGTAACCTTTTAATTTATCAATATATACGGCATTTTCATGAATTCGTGTTTGCATATAACATGCATCAGTTGATAGATGAAATATAAAATTACTTTCTTATTTAAATTTTTCGAACTTATTTTTACTGGAGACCTTTTATTATAAAAAGAAAATTTCTCCCTATATATAAAATAATAGTGATATAAACCCATGCTTATTTAACCAAGGCTTCTTTTCAAGGAAAAAAAGGATCCTGTGTTGGAAATAAATAAAAATAATTTAAAATGAATTGGAATTACACGCATTCAAGAATTATCATGTGAATTTAACTTAGGTCTCACCTTTCAACTTCAAATGTTAGCTGTTCTTACAAGCATTTTTGAAATATCAAAGGTTAATTAAAATTTTTATGATGCTTTAATTCAATAGAAAATATAAGATGTGAACAAATATATATGTCTGATTGCTGTAATGTACTCGGAAAGGATTCCAAATGAAACTTAGAGAATCCACTTATTTTCTTGAGAATCTCACTAAAGAGGCTTGTTCTCGGTTTAAAAAGATATGTTTTGTGATATAGATTTACCATCTCAATATAACTTTAACTGTTTTGGTACCATTGTTAGTGACGGCTCATCTAATGAAATGTAATTATACTCTCGCTCATGTGATAGATGTTTGAGAGCAATTTTGTTTTACCCAGAAAGTTTTGATTTGACTTGCTAGATCTTTTTTCCCAGATTAATTTGAGTTATTCTCTTTTTCTAATACACACTTTTTCCGTCTTTTACTTGGAGATTTATTTGGAAAGGAGAAAAAAAAGCAAATAGATGACAGTATCTGATTGAAAAATAATTTTAACACCTCCGAAAATTATAAAAAGATGTTTTTCTTCCTTTTTATTGCGCAGTATTAAAGTTGTATTCAGAGCCAAAAAATATTTTACGAGTATTTGAACAAAGATTCTTAGAGAACATTTGAACAATATTTGTTTGTAACATTATAAAGCTGTTCTTGATTTTTCATCTCCAAATAAAATTTTAAAAATATTCTGCTTATTTACTTTGAGAATATTTTTCATGTAGGAAACTTGTGAAAAACATTCTTAAGAGTTGATCCGTATTAATTTTGTCAGAATGTGAGGAATACAGTATATTTGAAATCAAAATTTCCAGGAACACTTGTCTTACACATATAACATCAATAATACAAGTTGTTCACATGTATGATTTCTAACTCAGGTAAAGTTAATAATTTTAATCTTAATGCCAAAAACTTATTAATTTATCTCCAGTCAACTATTTCCTACATTAAAATAATGTTATATTCTTAACAGTCTAAAAAAATTATAAAGTGCACGTTTCAAACGCAATTCTAGAGAATTTCTTTTTTCAAAGTGATTAAAAAACAAATATTTCTTTCTTAATAATTCTTATTTCATAAGAAATTAATTTCAGATTGTTAATTGCGATTACATATAAATATTAGTAAAACTCATTTATTTCTTTACCATATAAAATACGGAATTATTTTATACATACCTAATGGCTCGGATCATGGTGCAAAATTCATTACTGAACCAAAAATTTGCATTGTGAAGTTTTTGTAAGTTTTGAGATGAATGTTCAAAATAAGAAAAGTTAAATAAATCCAAAATAATCTTAAGATTTGACAAGAAATTCAAATTAACTGAAGTACAAAAGTAAAATAATTATTTTATTGCGTATTATTATCTCTTGCTACTATTTTTGTCAATAGCAATTACAGAATTATTATAAACCTATATACTATGAACTAATCGCATATAAAAATATTTTTAGATGAAAGTGGAATAGTTTTATTCATACTTATGTTCTTTACACTCTCTCTTTCACATTTTTATACCGTAAATTTCTTAAACCCTCATTATGATAGACAGGCAAAAATGTTTAATTCTAGATTTAAAATTGAGTGGAAAAAAATTACAGCTTATTGCTATATTAAATGATTCTTTAATATTCTTATAATTTATTATTTACACATAAAAATTAACTTTTTCTTCATTTTCTTGAAATAATTTCTTATTTTATTTTTGATTTTTCATTATGAAATATATGTACAAATTTTATGAATAAATACCATCACATTCTCTAAAGTCTTTATTTAACATATACTTTATGCAATACCTTTGTTTTAAAATCTGGCAACAAAGTTTTAGGACATTGATAACTGTAGTTTGTAACAGTTGACACTTAACATTCGAAGAATAAGCTTTTATCATAAAAATACATATCTGGTGAAAGGCAAATGATTTTAGACTTTTTTATAGAACTGACGAATTTTCAGTTAAAGAAATGTTTAATTTTTTTTTTCTAATAGAAAAAGGTAAAGAGCTATTTTTTCTGCTAAAAATATTTTTTAGAAACAATATGTAACTTTCTCACATATTTCATAATTATATATTTAGTCTTTCGTAGATATAATATATCTACACATTTATTTTCTCTTCAATTTATCTTTTTATAATTTTCAGTTCTTTTACAGTTTCCATTCCTGATATGCATGCCTCGTTTTTCTGTTTATGATGAAAGCATCATTTTCTAAAAAGAGATCATTAATAATTCAAAATATGTACGCTTAAGTAATTAAGTACTCTTTTATGCTTTAAAAAGAAACTCAATGGTTCTCGGTTGAAATAAATTAAGATTTTGATCAACGCCAATTGTTACTTTTTCGAAGAAGAGGATGCTTCGAGTACTTCCCCCCCTTTGTAATCTACAGTTACTATATATATTTTAGAGATACTGACTATACAACCTTTAATAGCTATTAAAAGTGTGTATTAGTATTTTTTTATTTTTACAGGTATATGTCGAAAATATTTTTAAAGTTTTTCTATCAACACATTTTTTTCTTATCATTTTTAATCTCAAGAGCAGTTATAGCACGTATTTCTTAATTAATATTTCAACAGTTGCATTGATTGCCGAATTAAATGTCAAATGTATTTTCTTGATGGGTTTGATAACTAGTGCTAAGAAAATAATTGAAGCAATTAAAGGCCAGTTTGTAGAAATATTATTTGAAGTTTAACACCCCAAATAAGGGTACATAATTATATTCAGATAAATATATACCTTTAGGAACAAAGCTATTGCAAAGCTTATACATATTTATTTCTTCTATATGATACAGCATATATGACACAAATGTTATTATACAATTATGACAGATGTATTCTAATACAAATGCAAATTAAACAGGGGCATTGCTCTAAATCCGATTTTTACTCTATCAAAGAGAAAAGATGTATTTAAATTTCAAACTGTAAAAAAAATAGTATCATACCTTTAAAATAATTTTCATAAATGCTATTTAGAGAAAGTTTGTGTTTTCAAGCAATTTGATCAAAATATTCCTTGGAATTCGTTTTGCTTCATTGTATCTATAATAATAATTTTCATCAAGGTTTTTTGGTTAGGATTATTTTTATAATATAACAAACTCCTTTTAAGATAATGGAAGTGTCATAAATAAATGTTACAAATATTTTAAAGAAGCATTATAAATACTATAAATAAGTATTGAATCATAAATAAACGTTATAAATATCATAAAATAATAGTGTAACATTAATAAATTTTACCAAATATTTTTGTAGATACCAGAAATATATATTATTAGCATTTATAATCATGATCTAGAATGCCATTGTGTGTTAAATTATTAGAAGTATACAAAGAAAAGTAAAAATAAACAAAAACTATTCTCTAATTTAGAATGCCTATCGAGAGTACGACTATTCAACTCTTTTGCTGTAGTAACCTATAAAGATTTGTACAATAGACATATTTTTAAACAACCAATGGCTATTGGATGGTAAAAGAAATTTAAAAAATATTTATTTTAAATTTAACAGTTAAGACGTTTTAAATTTTATATTGTTTTCTCTTAAATTCCAATAACTGTTATTTATAAGGAGACAAATTATTTCCAGAACCGTTCCATTTAGCTTTAAATGGAGTGTAAAACCAAAACAAATAATGTTCCACATTTTATTTTACTTTGCATTTTCTTCAATTAATTTATACACAGAAAATACATATTTCTTTTTGAAGTTTGGAAGTTCTAAATGAATAAACATTTTTGAATAATTAAAAAGGAGATTCATTTAATACAATTTTTTAAAACATTCGAAATTTTATGACAAATTTCGATTTATTAGAGTTTATAAAAATTTCATTAAGCACTGGAATATTATAATTACGAAATAAGACATGTATAAATTTCCGGGATTAATGAACTAACGAATTTTTACATTATCAATATGACTCATTCCGTCCTGCGAGTGAGCATTTTCCTGACCCTTTCCCTTAGGATGCGGAATACTCTGCCTATTCGGTTCCTCCAACCCCCAGTTTCCGTAGTTTTCTGCCTGACATTCCGACACTTTGTCCGCAACTGCTCGTTGAATCTCCGATAGTCCTCATCTATTTCCTCTAAATTCTGCATTTGGTCGCACGGGGGGAAGGCAGGAGACGTTGTCCAAGGTTTCCCTGGTTTAACTTGCTGACCTGAACTACTTGGCAGACAGTGCTGAAAATCTAGTTCAGCAGTCCTAGAATGGAACTGCTGGAATTGTACTCGATAGGGAAAATTTATTCTATTTTTTCTTGCAGAAGGACGATAGTTTTGGGGTCTAGTCGAGGGAAAATCCACTATCCACTCTTGCTTATTTTTATCATTTCTATTTCTATCTGTATTCATCCGCCATTCGTATTCGATTGCGGAATCGGGCTCAGAGTCAGACTGCTTACCTATTGAATTACCGGGAGAGTGATATCCGGGTTCGGATTGATCCTCAAACACTAAACTGTCCTCGGATATGGGGTATATGCTATCGCTCATTTCAGCAGCAGGGGATTTTGACCCTTGTGGATCATTTTGTGGAATGCAACTTCCTGAAGTAGAATCCGGCAATTCTCTTTGGGTTTCATCTCCCGATATGAATTCAAACGCTTCACCTCTCTCTCTCTCTTTTAATACAAAATATTTTTCTTCTACTTTTTTTACACCGATATCACTATTTGTTTGTATAGCGTTGCTATCTTGCCCTTGAGCGAGAAAAGGTTCATCCTTCCTTTGAAATGCACACTTTTCAGAATTTGAATTGAAGCAGTTATCGCTAGTTTTTTGATACTGTGACTGCATATTTCAGTTTAGTTGGAAAAAAGCCTGAATAGTTTAATTTAGTTATACTAAGAAATTTTTGAAATCACAAAAAATATGTATCTTCAGTGTACTTTTGGAAATATTTCTCTTCTAAGTGTTATTTAAGGAACTATCAATGAAACTGTAGGTTTTCAAGCAAGAATTAAACTTTTGAACTCCTTGTTTTGTTAACTTAAACTTCTTAAATACTTTTTTCTGTTAATATATTCAAAAGCTTGTCATTTAACTAAATTGATTCTTAAATTTTGTTTAGGAGATTGGTATTGCATAACGTACATATGACAAAAATAATTAATTAAATTTTTATTGAAATTAGAATTAACCAGAAATTTTTACGGTATTATTTAGAGAGTCATTTAAATTTCAAGGAAAGAAAACTTTAAACACTCATCTCATAACTTACCATGTATGTTTTCAGATTTCAATAAAAGCTTCCGTAGTTTTCGAATATCCTTCGAAAAACTGGGCGAAAGGCGTTTATAGTTTTCATTATATGATTCAAAGATATCTAATAAGCTCACACATTTACTGCGCATCTTCACGGTGACGTCACATCGAATACCTCCAATCACATCAACCTGAACCATTCGAGAGAGAATTTCTTACAAAATCAATTAATTTTAGTTCAAAGGGAAAATAATACACTGAAAAAAATTAAAGAAAAAACATTTGATTAAAATATCTGTAAAATGTTTCGCAATTCTAAAGCTTGAATACACAGCAAGATTTGTTTTTGAATTTATAAAACACGGCAAAAATTTATATCATGCCTAAAGGAAGAATATTTTTCTTTTCTTTTCATATGTTCTAATTGAATAAAATCTTATCTTAGTCCAACTGATAATACATATCACCAGTAATATGTAATTTGTCGTTTTGATAGTTTAAAAAAAAATACACTTCATACGAATTTTATATCTAGTAAACGAAAAATTATCGTCAGAAACTGCATTTAAAATATTTCTTCTTTAATTCAATACAGGGATATTTTTTTTTTAAATTTAAGGAAACGAAAATTAAAAGAAGAAAATATTTTATTCATTTAATCTAGAAATTAATGTAAAATTCTCTCAGATTCTATAAATAATCCCTTTGCCTCTCTCACCGAATATATAAAGATTTATATCAACACACGTAATGTGATCGTTTATCAACGTCACACTAGAAGTACGAAGGCTATTGGCGAAGGACCTAGTAGTTTTGAACATCGATCAAGTGATGAGTTTAATGAGATCAGTACTCAACAAAAGCCACCAGCCAAGAGTCCATGACCATGACCACTAGATTACCACGGCTACATAGTTAGAAGAAACTCAACTAAGAATACATTAAAAAAATGAAATGGAAATCAATATTAAAATATTAATAAAATTTTAATTTATTAAATCAAAAACACACACAACGCCATAAACATTAAAAGTGAAAAATAAAAACCCAATAATAAAAATTTTAAAATGTAATAAACATAAGTATATATATTTGTACATAAAATAAAATGTGCTAGAAATTACAGTAGGAAAAATAAAATATAAAATAAACAAAATATAATAATACAGTAAAAAAAATTATTAGTAAACTATGCAGTATATATATATATATATATATATATATAACATGGATCAATAAGTTCCGAGACTAACCCAGAGATGGCCCTCGTAGTAAACCAGTAACCAGGTCTTTCTAGAGTACTAACTTTTGCTTGAAACGTGACAAAATTTTAAGTCGATCGGACCAGAAACAGCTGAGTTATCGAAGTTGGAGTAAAGTCGTTTTGTAGTTTGTTTAAAAAATGGAAAAAACCGAGTTTCTCGTGTTCTGATAAAACATTGTTTTTTAATGGGTAAAAACACCGTGCAAGCGAAACAATGGATTGAAAAATGTTACCCGGACTCTTGTCCATCAAAAGCAACGATTTGTTGGTGGTTTGCCGAGTTTAAACGTGGTCGTACCGACACAAATGACGCGGAACGCTCGGGTAGACCTGTGGAAGCCGTTACACCGGAAAATGTGAGTGAAGTGACAAAAATTATAATGAAAGATCGTAAAGTGAAGCTCCGTGAGATTGCTGAGATGACACAGATATCATATGGAAGTGTATTTACTATCCTTCATGAAAAATTGAGCATAAAAAAGGTTTTTTCCAAGTGGGTGCCGCGATTGCTTTCGATGGAACAAAAACAGCAACGAGTCGATGATTCAGAAAGCTGTTTATCGCTATTTACTCGCAACAAAAAAGATTTCTTGCGTCGTTACGTGACCATGGACGAAACATGGATACATCACTACACTCCAGAGTCGAAGCGGCAGTGGCGCAAAGCTGGCGAAAGCCGTCCGAAAACGCAGCAGTCAGCTGGCAAAGTCATGGCGTCAGTTTTTTGGGATACGCATGGCGTGATTTTCATTGACTACCTCGAAAAAGGTAAATCGATCAACAGTGATTATTATATTGACTTGCTGGTGCGTTTGAAGGAGGAAATCGCAAATAAACGACCGCACATGCAGAGAAAAAAAATCCTTTTTCACCAAGACAATGCACCCTGCCACAAGTTGATGAAAACAATGGCAAAATTGAACGAATTGGGCTTTGATCTGCTTCCCCACCCCCCATACTCTCCAGATTTAGCCCCCAGTGACTACTGGCTCTTTGCTGATCTTAAAAAAATGCTCCAGGGGAAAAGATTTGGCTCAAATGAGGAGGTCATCGCTGAAACTGAAGCTTATTTTGAAGCGAAAGATAATTTTTCTTATAAACATGGTATTGAAAAATTGGAAAAGCGTTGGAACGATTGTATTACCCTAAAAGGTGATTATGTTGATGAATAAAAAAAATTTTGCAAAAAAAAATGTTGTTTTCAATGTTAGTCTCGGGACTTATTGATCCATGTGTTAGTCCTCTCTTTTGCATGGTAGGGGTGTTAGGAAAGGGAGGTGACAGATCAGGTGTCATCCTCATCACTTGACCCAAGCTTAAAATTACGATTTCCGTTGCTAATAGCCCTCGTGTTTCTGTAAGTGCTACGTTAATAAAGCCCAACCAAGAAAATATATCTTTTTTTAAAAGTATATTTTCCCTATAACAAAATTTTAATACCTTCTTTTTAAATTTCTGCTTACTGAGCTTAAATTTGCATATAACTATTTCAAGTTTCGAATTATTAACAACAGTATTTTCAGCTGCAGCTAATTATTTTTTGTTCACATTTTTCATTCGTGATGTATCGCCTAAGTTAATTAAAGTTTTTTTTTTTCTATTTTTTACTTTATTATCAGTTCTTTAATTGTTTGAGATTAAATTTAATTTCATTTTTCTTCAAAATATTGGTAAAAGTCGATCCTATCATCCTCGTAAAAGGAAGTCTACTGAAACAAAAGCAATGCTATTCGAACAATTTGAACTAGTAAAGAAGAGTAGACTGAAACTACAATAAAGCTACAACAGTGTAACAAATCTAAAAATTATGAAATTTATCCGTTCGGACATTTAACTAGGACAATAAATTTTTTTTATTTACAAGCTTTAATTAGTGCTTTATCACTGTTGTGTTGTTCAGTAGAGTCGACATTCGAGTCAGGTATGCACTACGAGACTACAAAAATCACATATTGTACCAGCCTAGGAAGGCGTTCTACTCCTGGCTCATATAACACCAAGAAAGGAGAAAAACTAATTACGTTTTGCCGAAGCACGGAGTAGAAAGCAAGAACGAATGATAGAAAAGGAAATAATATTTACACGTTTCATTTAATTAATATATATATATATATATATATATATATATATTCATCTTTTTTTTTTTTTTGGTCCCAAATGATGAACTTTTGAGGATTTTTTGATGTATTTTTGTAGTGATTAAATTACCATACTAAAAAAAAAGTGGAAGCAATTTTCAAGAACTAAGTTATGTGACCTGAAGTGGTCTTAAGGAAGGAGAGAAAAGAAAAACACCAACGAGTTAAACGTCACTGGAGTGGGGACCACCCAAGTAGCGGTCATGAACGTAGGTGTTTCTAGGATAAGCAAGAAATTTGGGATGAAATTGACATAAAGGTGATGAAAAGTGATGATTAAGTGGATGAATTAGAAAGAGATGAGAGTATGATTTGCTAATGGTTGACACAGTTTCACTTTTGATTGAAAAAGATGGAATGGAAAGAACCGAGAGGGGAAAGCCGAATAAGTGAAGGGAAAGATGCTTAGTTCTGAAAATTTTGAATTTTGAGGAGGATAAATATTAAAATAATTGTTACATACTTGATACAGATAGGAATGAGTCTCTAGATGTGGGCAAAAAGTGTTTGATCTTTGATACACAATCTTCCCCGTAAACAGTCACCATTCGGCGATGAAAAGCGAACAGTTTTACACCTTCCTCTGTAAAAAATTGGGTAACGCCTCACCGATCCTCAATCGTCAAGTCTTGCAATGTGTATGCCATCATGTCCTCACACGCACTGCCACGTCAATTGGACGACTTTCTTTATAAGAGCCTCTACTCTCTCCTGCGCATGTGGGTGCTTACACATGCTCCCAACCACGCCGAAAACACTACTCTCATCTCTAGATTCTCACAATGTTCTCCGTGGGTGGCATTGGCAAATATGTTAATGGTAACGTTATTACGACGTTCCATACCTTTTCATTTGAGCATTCCTTTTACTTGCGAGATAAAGTATTCTTTCGTTTTTGCTAATTTGATTTCATGAGAGATATCTAGGGGCTAAAAAGTGCTCTTTCGTCATCTGCATGATGACACGTTATTTGTACTTTCTAATTAGTACATGCTCGATATAGAGGAAACACTAACTTTGCTTGGGATCCTAAAGGAAAAGATTCGAGGGAGAGATGTTGTTAATAATCATTTATATCTCGTATGATTATCGTGATAATTATCTAGATGTCGTATTTGGTGATACCAAGATGATCATCTACATCCTAGAATCTTTCCATTATTACTTTTTAGAGTCCAATGGGATATTTATAAAGATTGTGCTTTGAAGAAGCTAAAAGCGTTCTTTATATGTATAAGAAGTTATAAGTCACAAGACTACATATTTCAAAAGTACATATACATGAGACACAAGAGTTCATATTTCAACTTTCATACCCTTTTAGGATAGGGAGACCTGATTTTTATACAGTTATTCATGAATAGAACTCTCATGGATCGTATTATGCATATTTTCAACTGAAGTGTAGTGTCCCCATTATAGCATATATCTCCCACATTTGGAAGAAACATCCCTAAAAAATGGCATTTAGAAAATGTTTTATACAAACTAAAATTATTTCAATATACATCACTCCATCTGTAATCCGGCGCTTGACTTTTCCGATCCTGCCAGTCATCCGACGTTTCGACATATACATACCATAGGAAAGTTATTTTATGCTTTCTACTTCAATGGAATAACGATAGCTAATAGTACAAAACAGCACATTTTGGAAAGTTTAAGTAATTCCGCATATTTGACACTTTATTTGCTTGTACTGTATTACATTTTACACAATATTACGTAATTTTTGCTCTCTAAATGAGTTATTAGAGTCATTTTTCCTGAATCTGAAGGCACTCACATCTTTTAGGATAGGATTCAGGAGTATCTGTTGAATAACTTAGCCCTGATATACGGTTTGGGTTTTCTTTTCTTCACAATAACCGCCTACAAAATATCAAGCTGCTTTTCCTGAAGGACAGTGTTCAGACTGTGATGTAATTCCACTGCTTCAGTAAATATGTAATCAAGCCACAGAAAGGCACCAGGGCTGAAATTTTCCATGTCGGTACTCACGAACTAGATCCATACCTGAGGTATATTGAATATTACCACTCTGATAGGTTACCATGCTAGCTGTGATGCATGTATGAATGCACATGTATATAACACATCGATCAATAACTCCCGAGACTAACCCAGAGATGGCGCTCGTAGTGAACCAGTAACCAGGTCTTTCTAGAGTACGAACTTTTGCTTGAAACGTGTCAAAATTTTAAGTCGATCGGACCAGGAAAAAGGTTTTTTGAAGTGAAGTGAAAAAGGTTTTTTCCAAGTATGTGCCGCGATTGCTTTCGATGGAACAAAAACAGCAACGAGTCGATGATTCAGAAAGCTGTTTATTGCTATTTACTCGCAACAAAAAAGATTTCTTGCGAAAAAGGAAAAAAAAATTTGGGGAAAAAAAAAAAAGATTTGGAAAAGCGTTGGAACGATTGTATCACCCTAAAAGGTGATTAACAAAAGGTGTTATGTTGATGAATAAAAAAAAATTTTGCAAAAAAAATGTTGTTTTCAATGTTAGACTCGGGAGTTATTGATCGATGTGTTATATGAATGTATATACAACATTTGACAAAAAAATTCGGTGAATAGTCCTATAACATTAACGTAGATGAATTATTAATAAAAGTTACCTTACTATCCTTCAAAATAGTCATCTCCTATGGCAATGCACCGCTGAGATCTGCTATACATGTACTGGAAACTTTGCAAGAAGTTTTCTTTTGCGATGGAGTTCAAAAGCCTCGTCACGATTCGTATCACGTTTGATGAGCATCGTTGATGCTTTCGTTTGAGGATGTTTCTGCTCTGGCCTTTTTCCGACGAGATGATACAGGAGAACACCATTCCATGCTTTGCTGTTTCATTTCAAGGTCGTACCTGAGACACAAGGACTCATCCTCAGTGACAACACAGTTCAAGAAATTTGGTGTCGCATCCACCGTTTCGACAAAATCCAGTGAAGCCTCTAAACGTGCCTGCTTCTGATCTTCAGTCAAGTGATGTGGCCGTTTTCTCATCCCTAAATTCTGGCTAACGATTTGTCGCACGGAATCACGGTTAATCTGCAGTTCATCAGCTATCATGCGCACACTTAATAGACGATCTTTCGTGAGTAATTTCTTCACTTTCTCAATGTTTTCGTCACTGACAGAGTTCGCCGGTCTTCAGCTACGGGGGTTGTCAGAAAAACTTTCCCGGCCTTTTCAGAAACGGGCAAACCACTTTTACACACACTTCATGGACAGTGCTTGAACTTCATAAATTCGTATCAGCATCGCATTAGTTTCTTTTGATGTCTTGTTAAACTTAAACCAAAGCTTTAAATTGATCTTTTGTTCGCTCATTTTCCTGTTCTCAGTTAAGAACCAACGCACTAAACAAGCACTTTTTAAAAAAAGTCTTACACGGAACACAAGCGATGTTCAACTAAACAACAGTGGGGGCAGATGGTGAACACCTGTCGCTACCCAGGTTCGGTGTTTTGTTTCGCCAGTGTTGCCAGATCGGCCGTTCTGACTTTATTCACCGAATTTTATTGTCAGACGTTGTATATTATGTATATATATATATAATAGTTTGCATGTTTGCCCCCGATATGCTTCTGTTTTGAAAACATTTTTCTTGTTTTTTTTTTTTTTTCTTGCCAATATCTGAATTCGTGACAACATGAAATTGACATAGAGTTGGGAACATAATAATGTTTACTAAGCAATTTTCTAATGTAATCTTGCTTCTTCACGAAGGTTAGGAATATAGAGAAAGTACCTTTTCTTTAATTCTGCCAGTCCAAAACCACTTGAAACTATAGAACTACCCGAAGAAATTAAATCAATTGAATACTCTTAAATAATGCAAAAATTATGGAATTGACATGAGTTTGGATCTATTTGAAATCCTTTCTTGCGCTATATCCTGTTTCAGCAATCAGGCTAGTAAAAAAGTTATATTGGAGAAAAAAAAAAGAAAAAAGAAATAAAAAGAATAATTAACTGGAACTCCTTTTCATACAGGGTGCTGTAGAAGTGAATTCCTTGTAACTTGGGGAAAATAGCCATATATGCTTTAAATGTTTTTTTTTTCCTTTTCTGCTTGTGTACTGTACCAAGGCAAAATTTACCATGTCTTATCATAGGCCTGTTTCAAAATCATAAAAATCATGATGTGGTTTCGTTTCTGAAGTTTCAGCTGTTTAAATGATGGAAATTCTGAGGTAAAGAAACAAACTTAATGTAAGATGAACACTTTGAGTTTCCAAAGCTCTGCAAGTGTTAGTGACGATAATGGAGTCTTATCATTATATAACAATTGGTACACTGATGGATGTAAAAGAAAAAAAACATCATAATATGATCTCATTCAAAGAGAAAAAAATAAATCATAATGATGTAATTTCAAGAAAAATAGACAATTTAGTGATCAAAAATTAGTATGATAATAGACGAAACGAGGTTGGTAAAAGACTTTCCAAGATACATTAAAAAAAAGAAATTAGTGTTTAAATCGATTCATTGCTATTTAGAAAATGCAAGCACGGCAACTGTCGGCTAGTTGATGAAACAGGATTCCCTCTCCCCACCAATTTTATTACAGAGATGTAAAAGCTGCCACTTCCTAAATTTTTATAACGTTTTTTTTGGACTATGGCTCAATTCCCTTTTTCACGCCGTCATTCGGCTTGGAAACAAGTTTTAGAGAAGTGAAAAGGAAACCGACTTCTCTCTCTCATCGTTCGAAATTACTCATTATTCACTTGTCAGCTTCAGTAGACACAAAGCGACAGGGAGGGGATTATCTCCCTCCCATTTCGAGAAACTGAAAAAAAAGTGTAATACACTGCTTTTCGATTGAAAAACCTCGAATCTCCCCTTTTGCGAAATCACCCTCTCCAAGTACTTTTGTGATGCACAGGATTGGAAAATATATCCAAGTGCAAAAATAAGCCGCGACACTTAACCCCGTTCCACAAAATCGAATGTAATTTTTATTTATAAGAATAAAGTTGAATAATAAAGTTAGGGGAAACAGGACGCTTGGGTATATGTGCACAAAATGTTTAGATTTCTAAATTTCCAGATTTCTAAGAGAGAAGCGCTGTCATATTTTTTATAGAAAAAAAAGGGCAACAATTATTCAAATTCTCTCACTTAGATTGCTTACAATCTTGAACGGACCTTAACAAAATTGTAAAAAAATATATATTGCATTTTAACCTTTAAATTTTGATGTTGGAAATGACAGAAACTTCCTTTATGACATTAATTCTAACTATTTTTACCAAAATTTGTCATATTTATAAAATTATTCAAATGTTGTTTCATGTCTCAACACGAAATAAACTTTTTTGAATAATAACGTCAAAAGCAAATTAGTTCTGGAGGATATTTCTCATTATATAAGGCAAGTAGGAAAACAAGAGAAAAAATTGTTGTTAAGAACCTTATTTTCCTAAGACTACAAAGAAAATAAAAATTATTTAATCCAAACATATACACAGTACAGAATTCTTCTTCATAATTTCAAATTATAACGTGCATTTCAATGCTTTCGATTATTAACATTTATAACCTAATAAGATAGAAGGATGTATTTCAGGTTATTTAATATTTTCCAATGTTTTAGATTATTTAATTATGGATATTTGTAATTGGCCTCAAGTCTTGTCTTTTGGCATTAAAAGATCAAACATTCTAACAGAAAAAAAATTATCCTTTGCTACGGAATGATGCATAGTTGTGCATTTTATTGAATGTGTTAAGAGAGAACCACTCATATTTTTTTGTCATCCTTATCACAAGTTTTTGTTTAGCCTGTGATGTTCATATCTAGGTCTTTCCGGATGAAAATCTGAACTTGAATTTCAACCCACTTCCTATTATTTGATCGAGCTGAAATTTTTCTCACAGGTATAACTCCGATGACAATGCAATCCTGTAGTATGCTCAAGCATGACTGACTGGGGAATAAGAGGCTGGAGACTCGATTCTGGCCTTTACCAATTCAGTTGAAATTTTATACATATGTGTAGCTCACGTAATTGCAATTTTCTAGTCTTAAATTCCCAAATGAAAAAGAATGAAATGGATACAAGTAAGAATAAAAGGTATATAAATATTTTTTTAAATGCAAGATAAAATATATAGAAAGAACTTGAGACGTTCATATTTCTTTTGATCTCATACGAGGTGTAGCTTTTTAAAAAACGAGTCCAACGCTTCATACGCATGTGCCAAACACCACCGATCGACAGCTGTTTAGCGTGAAACCTTCATTTTCGAATGAAGTGCCTCTCACTTCTATAAACAAATCCATATTGAAGTAGTCTTCTTTCACATTCACTTCGTAGTCTTCGTTCGAAAAATTAATAAGTATAACAAGAGATTACAGATTTGTGAGATTTCACATGAAACTTGGAAAGAATCTCTACTAAAATATATGATTTATTGAAAAAAGTATACGGAAATTCATGTTTTTTGCATGCACATGTTTTTGAGTGATTTAAGCATTTTCAAAATAGCCGTGTAGACGTTGAAGATGATTCAAGCCCATTCCCCCGTCCACGTCAAAAAAGGATGACAATATCAAAAAATTCGATAATCTTGTACGATCTGACCGTCGGTTAAGTATTTGCGTGATTGCAGAGAGTGTATAAATTGACAAATAATCCGTACAGCAAATTTTACATAACAATTTCAACATGCAAAAAGTGTATTCCAAAATTGTTCTTAAAATTCTCAAAACGTTTAAACAAAAAGAAGCTCGCAAAACTGTTTGTACTGACATTTAAAATGCCATTGAAAATGATCCAAACTTATTAAAAAAGATTAATAACATGCAGAGGGGGATTAAGCGGCACTCGGACCTGGCGGCCGCCACGGGCCCGAGCACGAGCAGGGGCCCCAAGCTGATGGACTTCAGTTATAAGTTCA
Organism: Nephila pilipes; assembly: GCA_019974015.1. Taxonomy (NCBI): domain Eukaryota; kingdom Metazoa; phylum Arthropoda; class Arachnida; order Araneae; family Nephilidae; genus Nephila; species Nephila pilipes. The sequence continues at coordinate 238,573 of BMAW01010461.1, forward strand.
AGGTACATCAAAAAATCTTGTACTGATATTGCAAACCCAATGATTACCCACGATTTGAATCGTATAACAATTATTATTGACCTCATATATTATATGTAATTGCGGTTAAAATCCGGTTTTTTTTCTTTTTTGAAAAAACCGGAAACTTTTGTCTTTAATATATGTTTTCGGTTCCAAGTTTTTAAAAATTTGATCCCAAATGTTAATGACTATAAACAACTACCAGTGTTTAGTTCTTTCGAAAGAATTTGGCATTTGAAGGTTCATGATTTATTGTTTTCTGGATTTTTGTGTTTATATTTTGAGAATGTATGGAAAGAGATCGAATCAGTGTCGGATTAAACGACATGGATGCCCCAAGGCAATCGAGTTCTCGGGGCCCTGTAGCCTGCTTTTAGAGCACTAACAGAAAATAGAACACGCTTTTGTGGGCTCCTAAAAAGCACGAGGTCCATAGGCAATTGCCTACTCCGCCTAATTAATAATCCGGCACTGGATCGAAGTATTTTGTAAATTTAATATCAATTTTATTTCAGTCAGCATGACAAAAATAGCGAAATATTTAAGTGAGATTGATATTTCTCTAAATTGATGAATGAATCAAATAGTGAAATAGATGAAAGTAATTTTTCGAAAAAAACTGTTGAGGATCTTTGGCTATTGAAATAATTGATAATTGCATACATTCATAAGGTCTGAATTTTGCTGGCATTTTTTACCAATGGTCAACTTAAATTTGATTAACTTGTAAAGTTAAAATTTCAGGTCATGTGCATCTTGTTCTTTAATTTTTTTATTGTTTTGGTTTCATAGGATCATTTTTACACTATTTGCTTTCATGTGTTTGATTTTTGAGAAAAACTCGTGTGTTTCTAGTTTGATAATGTTTTCCTTTTAGTACTTCTACATTTTAAATTTTTGTAATATAGAGAAAGGGAACTATGGACAGGGCCAGCCATGTGGGTGGTGTGGCGGAAGCTATGCACCGGGGCCCCAGTATTATCAAAAACTAAAATGTACTCTTGCATATGAAAACTTGACAATATTCCTATCGTACGAAATGTGAATTTTGTCGTAAACATTATTACTGAAGATCTCTGAAATTCAACAATCTGCAAACTAATTCTTGAAATCATACAGACTTTAACGGTTCGCACTATCACAGATGAAGCATATAATAATAATGAATTTCAAATTCTGAGAAACATTCCTGAACAACATTCCTTCTTATCAGGGGCGTAGCTACCACCGTATCAATGATACGGGCCTCCCTAGCTACAGGGCCCCCTGACTTGTGTAAGCAAAAAGTCGTAAAATGTTATCAATGATCATATTAAGAGTTATTTTTACGTTCATAAAATAGTATGTCACTGGCTTAAAGCGATATAAGTTTTCCGTGTGAATTCTGAATCTCAGGACCCGCAATAGGAAATGTTTAAAAGCTGGTAAAATTACTCAAAATAATGAGAAGACAAGGAATGGTCTCTTTTTGAGTTCATCCTAGCTTATTGCTTTATTCGGTTATTCTTAGCTCACGTATTTAACTATTTTTGCTCTTCTATTCTCAATTCCCATCCGTGACAACTCCTGAGACGAAGACGGAGACCTCAGATCCAGAGATTTCCCACCTACAGACCACTACCACCCCTGAGATTACGCCATCTGCTCCTAGGTCTGTCCTGGACATGGAAACCTCAACTACAATGGATACTAACGCCCCTTCAGGTGAGTCGTTGGAATCTTTTCTTGAGTCAGTTAGGGTGGATGCACTTCGCGCTAACCTCTCCTCCGTACAAAACTCCTCTGATTACCTATCCATAGCCATCTTCGCCGAAAATAAACTAAATTGTCTCTCAAACTTCATGTTCCCTGATATCAACGTCAGTAATAACATTTCAGTTAACCTGATTAAAATCATCGAAGAAGCCGGATTAAAATTCTCCATCCTCAAACATAAAGAAATGAAAGATGACCTCAACCAATTTACAAATTTATGCCAATCATGGGGTATTCAAAACCCTGCCACCCAAACTCCCTTTGTTCTCGCAAAACCACGACAGAAAAAAAAACTCCTTACCTGGTGAGACCAGCAAAAAACAAAAAAAAAAGAAGCTACCACCTGCCAAAACAAATTCAGTGTTCTCTCTATTGAGGACCCTCCCGAGGAACTCCAAATTGATGAACCACTGCCTCCATCTCCAACTCCAGAAAAAACTACGACCAAACCAAAAAAGAAACATGGCCCTAGTAAAAAACTAGCTTCTCTTGCAAACAAACAACCTCCAGCTCCAACTCCAGTCATAACAGCCGCCCAGATCGCCCACCCTAGTACCTCTACAGCTACTCCTTCGATCAGAACGATTCCAAATCAACAGATGTTGCCTAAGCCCCTCCTATTACCATAGATAACGTAGTCAACTCCTCAGCCTTACTCCGTGAACTCCAAACTATCACAAGTCTCAAATTATTGGCCAAACTCATTGGAACAAGCCTTAAAATTTTCCCTCAGACCCCAGCAGCCTATATCACCATACGAAGATACGTTGAACAGCACAACCTATCCGCATATACCTACCAACTACCTGAGGACAAATGCATGAAGGTTGTCTTGAGGGGCATGCTTATCGACATGCCGAAACAGGAAATCGTCCACGAACTTGCCCTCTTAAACTACAAAATCATTGAATGCTACACCATGACAAACCGTAAAACTGGACACCCTATGCCCCTATTTCTAATTACTCTACCAAAATCAGAAGAAAACAAAGGCATCTTCAATTCACTGAGCTATGCTCAATGAAAATTAAAATAGAAGCGCTCAAGAAGAAAACCAGTCCCCCTCAATGCTACCGCTGCCAGGGATTCTTCCATAACTCCGTCCACTGTTACCGCCCTCCAAGATGTCTCAAATGCACAGGCGATCACCTCACTAAAGCTTGTCAAAAAACTGTCGATCAACCACCACAGTGCTGTCTCTGCGGTGACGCCCACCCTGCAAACTACCAAGGTTGTCCTAAAAACCCAAGAAACAAACCCATAACAGAAAAAGAAGAAAAAACCACTTCGGTCCAACCTGCACCCGCCCCGACGGTTAACGTTTGGGAAGAAAGACTTAAGCAACAGGCAGCACAACTACAAAGTCAAACAAGCAAACCTCAACCATCTACCACAGTTCCCGTCATCTACCGCAGTTCCCGTCATCTACCACAGTTCCCGTCATCAGACCCCACCGCAAACCTCCACACAGACACCACTGATTCAAACTTCAAACCTAGCTTCTTTATCAGCCCAAATGCAAAATCCACAAGTTGTTGAAATGTTCTCCACTATCAAGCAGTTCATAGCAATATCCTCATGAAACATATCAAAAGCAGACAGGTTTATGGCTTGCTGCACCCTTCTAGGTCTATATTTCACCTTCTAATGTTCCACCCAAATAGAAATTTCCATTCTCTCAAAATTATCTCCTGGAACGCTGATGGTCTCCACGCAAGATTCCAGGAGCTAGCTACATTCATAGATGACAATAGCCCAGATATCATATGCATTCAAGAAACCTTCCTTAGACCCTGCGACAACCTCAGCCACCCCAACTACACAGTTCATAGAACAGACCGCCTTACTCACAAAGGAGGAGGGACAGCTACTCTCATCAAAAACTCAATCTCTCACCATAGCATCAAAATCTCCACCTCAAGTTTTGAAAATACCATTATCAACGTCGAATTAAACAACAACAATAATCTCACCATATGTAATATTTATAGAATCCCGAATGCCAGAGCCCCCATTAATTATATAGAAGACCTCAAGAAAGTATTCCGAAACAGGGCAAATTGTCTTATCATCGGAGACTTCAACTCCAAACACCATTCCTGGAGCCCCTCATCCCGAGACGATATTGCTGGTAGACAATTATTCAACTTCATAACCTCCACAAATATTAATATCTTTACTCCAAACCAACCCACCAGGATCTCTTCTTGCCCAAGATACAAAAATGCCACCCTTGATTTCTTCATAGGAACTGGTATCAACGACATTGCCGCAATAGCCATACCCGACCTTACGAGCGACCATAACCCGGTTCATTTCACTGTAAGCCTCCAAGATTTCACCCTCCCCCAACTCCAATCACCTACAACTTCACAAACTGGAATAAATATCAGCTCATCAACCACGACAATATCCCAGGAAACCCGAAAATAGAAAATACTGAAAAAATTGATAATTCAATCAACCTTCTCACCATCACCATCATTAGTGCAATTACGCAAGCTAGTAAATGCAAAGTTATCTCCTCCTCACCCTCCTCTATTCCACCTCATCTACGTGAGAAAAGAAAAGAAAAAATAGACAAAGAAAATTGTGGCAAGACACAAGATTCCCCCCATACCGCACTATATTAAACAAAATGCAAAGAGAGATCAAAAAAGAACTTAACCTGATCAGAGAAAATAGAATAAATTCCACCCTTGTCACTGCAAATGCCGAAGATAACTCACTTTACAAACTCATCAAGTACCACCAATCCAAGCCTACCATCATCCTTCCTCTCAATAGTGACCAAGGACCAGTCTACAATACCATCGACAAAGCTAACCTCTTTGCTGAAACCCTCGAAGACTCCTTCCCAGTCAACGAAGAACCCGAAAATGAACGGCACACCATTATGGTGGAAGACACAGTAAACCGATTCCTCAACACTCCCCACGACGCCAACAACCCTCCTCTCACCTCTCCCAACGAAGTCATGGAAATCATCCTCAAACTAGATATTAAAAAAGCTCCTGGACCAGACAAAATCAAAAACTTTGCACTAAAATCCCTTACTCTCAACTCCATCACCTATCTCACTAAAATCTTCAATAGATGTATTCAATTAAATCATTTTCCTCAAGCCTGGAAACACGCAGTCATCACCATGATTCCGAAGCCAGGAAAAGACCTTCAAGATCCTAACAACTACCGACCTATCAGCCTCATCTCTACAATAGCAAAATGTTTTGAAAAAATCATCCTTAAACGTATACAGTACTTCTCCGACATCTACAATATCATCCCTCCACATCAACATGGCTTCCGAGAGGAGACCTCAACCTGCCATCAACTACTTAGAGTAGTAAATTTCGTAAAATCTAATTCCAAAAATAAAATCATCTCAGCTGGTCTATTCCTTGACGTACAGAAAGCGTTCGATCGCATCTGGCACAAGGGACTGATTTTCCGACTCATCCAACTCAACTTTCCTACTTATCTCATTCAACTTATAAATAGCTATTTATCAAACAGAACATTTCAAGTTAAAATTCATCACCAGCTCTCTAAAATATGCCATATATCTGCAGGAACACCACAGGGAAGTTTGATCTCTCCCCAAATTTTTTTCTTTATATACATATGACTTCCTCACCTCACCCTATGTTGAAATCTACCTTTTTGCGGACGACGCGGCCATTTTAACAAAAAACAAATCTATCACTTAAATCCAATATATCTTCCAAGATTACGTCGGGATCCTAGAAGACTGGCTTTCTCTCTGGAGAATCAAAGTAAATGCAAGCAAATCCCACGCCATCCTCTTCAACCACAGCAATAGACCCTACAACCCACCTCCTCCTATCAACTTCTTCGATGAATACATAGAATGTTCTGATCAAGTCACCTATCTAGGTATCCAGCTAGACCCAAAACTCACCTTTAAATATCACATCGAGTCCATCATCCAAAAAGCTTCCAGAAAATTCTATTCTCTACAACTTCTACTTTGAAAAAAGTCAAAATTATCTCTTTCAAACAAGCTCTTAATCTACAAAACCTACATCCTACCAGTGATCACCTACGGCTGCCAAATCTGGGGCTGCACCGCCATCAATCATAGAAACAGAGTTCAAAGAACCCAAAACATCTTCCTCCGACACATCGCAAGAGCCCCTAGATGCATGGCAATCCGATTCCTTCATACTGAACTCAAGATACCCTCCATCGCAAAAACTATCCTTAAGCTCTGTGAGTCATTTCTCAATAGCATTGAAAACCACAGCAACCCAACCATCAACGCCCAATCTACCATCATTCAAGAAATTAACTACTATCATCGCCCTGCATCAATCCAAAATCTGACCTTTTAAAGAAACCTACGACAAACCGAAACTTGACCCACTTCCCCACCTCGATCGGCTGTTGATCAAAAACTTTCTCTCCTACCGTTTCTCCCCTTCTACCTTCTTCTCTCTCCCTCTCCACCCTGCCCCGGTAAGGGTAGGCTCTGCTCCCCCTTCCCCTCAGGAAGGAACGTGACTTTATATTGGGGTGCTTAACCCTCACGGGCTTTAATCCCCAGTTTTAATTAATTAGTTGGAGGTGAGACAGAACTTTGGTTTTCAGCTTGCCCAGAAGTTAATTCAAAAATTGAAAAAATAATGAATTGCCAGAGTAAAAAAAAAAGTTAAACGAGCAATGCTTAGATATTAATTTTACAATTAAAATTAAAAGTTATAATAACTATGAATCAGTAAATTTTTAAAATTTAAAATTAAATTTAAATTTAAGTTATTAGATATTAGAATCTGAGTAGTTCATTTTATTTTTTAAATAAATGCTATTGATTATTATTACTGTTAAGTGAGGCTAATACTAGTGGCGTTGGTAGAAGTATCCTGACTTATTCCTCATGTCTGGTTAAGAAGAAATTAAAGTTGGTTCTTGAGTGTGGAGAGGGAGCGTTCCTATTGGTTGCTGGGTGCGCTCCTATTGGCTTTTGATGATGCATGTCATTTTGAAGTAGATTTTGGCAGGAAATGGTGTAGGAAAATGATGATGAAGAGAAATTGAGAATTAATCAAGTAGTATTTCGCGTGGTCTGTGCAGAAGTTGATTATTATTGATTGGAGTATATTTCTCTATTGCCTGAATAGTTCTGTTGGTGGAGATATCGATTTTATTGTAAAAGTTTTTCGCTAGTTTTTTGATGAATTGCTTGAGGGTTGGGAAATTTAATGAATTTCTGATATCAGCAGTGCGCATGTACCAGTGTGCTTTTACTATTGTTCGCAGTATGCTGGATTGAGAGCTTTCTAGGATATCCATAGTAGTAGGTGCACAGTGGGCCCAGACAGGGGAGGCGTAAGTCAGGATAGGTCTAAGCATCAGTGCATAGATAAGCATCTTGTTGGTTCTATTTAATGTAGAGTCTCTCGCGAGAAGGGGAAAACTTTTTTCTGACTGCTGCTTTATATTGCTGCTTAATTAGTATTATGTGTTACTTGAAAGTGAGTTTCTTATCTAACGTAACACCGAGGTATTTTGTGGACCCGGACCAGGGGATTTTGTTATTGTTTAAATATATGCCAGGTTCAATGTTTCTATTATTTTTATTAAAGAAGACGACCTCTGTCTTGGAAACATTCAGGGCTATTTTCCAAGTTGAGTACCATACTTCTAAGTCTTTGAGGTGGTTGTTTAGTGCTTGGCCTATGTTTTTCGGGAAGTAGTGACGTGCTAGTATCGCAGTGTCATCTGCGTACACGCAGAGAGTTGTGTCTGGGTGTTTTGGGATGTCGTTCACGAAGTAGTTGAAGAGGGTCGGCGATAAAATTCCTCCTTGCGGGACTCCTGCTGCGATATTTCTTGGTGAAGAGTAGGTTCCATTGATGATGACAGAGAAATTTCGATTTTCTAAATAAGATTTGATAATTTTGATTAGGTGGGGGGATGTATTAATTTTTATTAGTTTATAAAGTAGACCAGTATGCCAGACCCGGTCGAATGCTTTCTGAATATCAAGGAAAACTGCACCTGTGAGTTGTCCTTTGTAGAATCCAGTTTTAACTAGTTCCACCACTCTGAGTAGTTGGTGTGAAGTGGAGAGCTCTGGAACGAATCCATGCTGTTCGTGGATCAGAATGTCATTTTCAGTATTGAATTTGCTCAGTCTATTGTGGATAATTTTTTCTGCGATTTTGCTTAACACTGAGAGGAGGGATATAGGTCTGTAGTTTTCAAGTTTAGTTGGATCTTTTCCAGGTTTCCGGATCGGTATGATTGTGGCAGTTTTCCAGGAATCCGGAAAGGGACCGATGTCTAGCATATTTTGGATGATATTTCAGAGTTGGTAGATGCAGAGATATGGAAGATTTTTAATCATTTTGTTTGTGATACCGTCCTTACCTGGTGCTTTATTAATTTTTAGGATTTTGATGTAATTTGCGATTTCTGAAGCAAGTGGTGGAGTAGGTGGGGGGGGGAGTTTTCGAAGTTTTTCTTTATTCATGAAGAATTCGTGAACGACGTGTTTCACTGTGCTATCATGTGTTGGTGAATTTCGATCGTTTAGTTTAAACTGACTCTGAAGTGAGTCAGCGAGTGTTTCAGATTTGTCTGCGACACTCAGGGCGATACCAGTTGGGCCGTTTAGGGCGGAAACAGGGGGTCTTCTCTTTCTGAGTGCTTTTGACATACTCCATAGAGTGCCGTTTTCAGCATTCAGATTTTCAAGCGTTTCTTCCCAATCTTTTTGTTTGTGTAAGTGCACTTTACGCCTTATTTCGTTTTGAATTCTGTTTAAATTTTGTTTATCAGCAGGGAATCTTGTGAACTGCCAAAGTTTTTTGGCTTTGTTCCTTTCTCGAAAAAGGTTTCTAAGCTCTCTGCCGATAAATGTCTGTATGTTTGTTTGGATTGGTTTTGAGGCGTTTTGGTGTGCACTTAAAATGTTGTGTGTTAGTTTGGCAACTTCAATTTCTATATCCTCTCCGCTTTGTGCTTTGGGGAGTGTGAAAGTGTTGATGGTTGTGTCAAGGAGTGTTTTTCTAAACAATTCCCAGTTGGTGTGGAGCTTCGGCGAAGGAAACTTAAACTTCTCTTGAGAAGCAAAGTGAAAGAGAACTGGGTTGTGATCGCTACTTAACTCCGGTAGCGAGTGTATCTGGAAGGGTCAATCAAAGTTCGCCGTAAGAGCAATGTCGATGGTGGAGGCGGAGTTATGTCCGAATCGTGTTGGAGTGGGCGGGGCTAAGATATCTATGCCGTTCTGATCGGCAAAGTTTTTAAGTGCATTACCTCTCGATGAGTTGTATGTGCAGCCCCAGGTTGTATGCTTAGCTTTTAAATCTCCGCATATTAGTGAAGTCGGTCCTAGATTTAGAATAGTATTTATGTCTGTTGGAACGTGAGTGACTCTGACAGATGGGGGTATATACATCGAGGTAATGAGTATTGAGTTTCCATCCGTTGGGGTGAGGGCAACGATAGTTGCTTCTGCACCGTTTAATGTGGGTGTTGGGATATTGTAGTGTGGGAGAGGTTTCTTAATAAGAATTGCAGTTCCTCCAAACGGGTGATTGTTTGTGGTGGGTCTGTCATTTCTATATGTGGTGTAGTTTGGAATTGAAAATTTCATTCCTAGTCCGAGATGTGTTTCTTGGATTAGTGTTAAGTCAGGGTTGTGTTTATCTATGAAGTTCCTTAATTCTACTTCGTGGAACTTTACACCTTGGGCATTCCAAAACACCAGTTTGAGTCCGAGAAGGGTGAATTTTAATTATTGGAAGTGGGTAGTGTCGCGACTACCCCGATATGAAAATGTTGAGTTTGTCAAAGTCGCTGGTGACTTTCGACATGTTGTTTAGGGCTTCGAATATTTTCGAGAATTTATTTAATAGTTTTTATAGTTCTGCAATGGCTGTAATGAAATTAAAGTTTCCTGGTTGTGGGGTGGTAATAGGGGCAGTAGCCGGTTCAAACTGGTTTTTGGCTTCGGCTGACATTTGGGCTATTTAATGGCGCCATCTCTTGGGTGGTTTCGTTACTGCAAATGTTCGCAAAAGTAACACCTGCAGTTACGGGTCGGGTGGGAGGGAGGTTCCTGTTTTCCGTTTTCTGTAGAATGACCTTTTGCTAGTTTCTTTTTAGGGAACAGCGGGCATCCCTGCCAAGAGGCCATATGGTTAGAGTTGCAATTAATGCATAGTGGGTTTTCTGACCTTTCTTTAATAGTGCATTCCCCAGTGCGAAGGTTTTCACCGCACTTGAGGCATCTGGCATTCATTCTGCAATTATGTGAAGAATGGTGGAAATAATTGCAGTTGTAACACTGCGTAGCTCCTTGCTTCTTTTTAAAAGATACTATCTTGACAATGATGTGCATGATGAATTGTACTTTATAGATTTCCAGGGCGTCATCTCCCCTATGGATTTCTACCACAAAAATGGAGAGTGGGAATTTTGTTTTTAATTGCTTGAGTTGAATGACCTTCTCTACCTTGATGCCTTTGGAGATAAGGTCTTCTTTGATGTCCTCCATATCAGCGTGCACTGGAAGTCCTTTTACACAAATTCTAAAAGGACGATTGCTTAGTGGTTGAATCACGTAGTATCCAGCCTTTAGATTGGTCAGGAGAGTGGTAATTCCTCAGTGATAATCTTATGAGTTGGGTGAGACTTTTATATACTGTCCCGATAGCTTGCAAGCTGAATTCGGGAATTCCCTATTTATGGCCAGGATGATGATGTTGTAGTTCTGGAAAAGCCTAAGCATTACCGATTGAATCTTTGGAGGTGTGGGGGGATGTCAGCGTCCACCATATTGGGATCAATTGCCGCTTACGCATTGAAGCTATTGCTCGTGGTTAAGTTTACATTATTATTTTCATTAGTGACTGTCTTTTTTGCAGTTTTTGTGGTTTTTTAAAACCATTTGCATCAATGACGCGTTGAGCTTTGGGAGCTCTAGATTGGCTAACTGCAGAAGGTGATGAGGCTTTGTTTTCAGTTAAACTGCATGACTAAGCCATACATTTCCTAAGATTTTTAATAGCAGATTTGCTATGTTTCTGGCAATTCTTTAAAGGGCAAGGAGAAATAAAGTTCATCTGACCTAGAATTTTGTCCAGTTCCGCTTGGCAGGTTTTCTTTTGCTGATACAGGTCCTCTAGTACTGGTTGGGATGTGACTTCTGGGTCCTCTCCTTCTATGTCTATGAATCCGTTTAGGTGCTCGATTCTTTGTCTGATAATTTTTTCTTGCTTGGCAAGGATAGTGTGAGTGTAGCAAATTTCCTTTGCTGCTGGTGGTAGGTCGTTGCTCTCCGGAGTCACCGTTCCGATGTCCATCGCATCGTTCGGGGCCTGGGCGCCCATGTTAGGGACCGATGTAGCTGCCAAGCAGTACTTTCCCCCTCTAAACAGCTTTCGAATCAGCATGAGGCCTATTATAGCCCCGGAACATCATCTGCTTGACCGGTTTCATTTGTTTTCAAAAGGGAGGGGGATAGATTTTCCTCTTTCACCCTTACCTAAAAATTCCTCTTTTTTCCTTTTTATTCAAATTCTCATTAGCGGTGAGTGCATAGTTATTTTTGCAAGTGATTTTGTAATCTCGATTACTTAATCATTTCATTTTAAATTAATTTGATTTAAAAAAAAATGCCTAAACGTAAAAGAGCACTTACCACGGAAGAGATTCGCAAAGTTTTAGCTTATTTAGAAGAAGAAATTTTTAATGATTCTAATTCTGATTGTGAGTTAGAAAATAAGGAAGATGATTTAGATCAATCTTTAAATTTGAGTCCAGAGGTTGAAGATGAGGTTGTCTCCAAAGAACAAAATAAAATAATCTGGAACGACCCACAAATAACCCATAAAGCGACAATTTTACCTTTTACAGGAAATAATGTGATAAAAGGAGCCACTGTAATGAAATTATTGGATTAATATGTTGAACTTAAACAACATTTAACTATTTGAAAATAAATTTTTAATTTCTAATATGTGTTCCACTTTACTTTATTATTCAAATAATAATATATATAAGTGTTATTTAGAAATATATGTTACATAAAAATTTAGACCATATGGTTAGAGTTGCAATTAATGCATAGTGGGTTTTCTAACCTTTCTTTAATAGTGCATTCCCCAGTGCGGTGATTTTCACCGCACTTGAGGCATCTGGCATTCATTCTGCAATTATGTGAAGAATGGTGGAAATAATTGCAGTTGTAACACTGCGTAGTTCCTTGCTTCTTTTTAAAAGGTACTATCTTGACAATGATGTGCATGATGAATTGTACTTTATAGATTTCCAGGACGTCATCTCCCCTACGGATTTCTACCATAAAAATGGGGAGTGGGAATTTTGTTTTTAATTGCTGGAGTAGAACGACCTTCTCTACCTTGATGCCTTTAGAGCACAAGAAAAGAAAGTCTTACAGAGAAGTCAGAGCTAATAATAATGCTAAGAATCATTTTTATGATAATAAGTTTAAGTATAAGAAAACAGTTTGCATATTTTGTGATACTAAATTTCATTTATCTGAGAATTGTGATAAGGCTTATTCTATGAGCTTAGATTGTAAAAAAGAAATTATTAAGAATAGAAATACTTGTTTTGTTTTTCTCAAATGTAACCATCGAGCTAGTCAGTGTAAATCTAAACACAAGTGTCCCTTGTGTAAGAAACTACACTTTGTTGTTTTGTGTCCAGATTTAAATTCTCAAAAAGCTGAGAAAATCTCAAATGAAGATAGTGAAACCAAAACAAGAACTCTCAAAAAATTTTATTGAAGTTTCTGATGTGTTTTTGCAAACTATGTAGTTAAAATTAAGAATGGTTCTAAAGAAATGTTAATAAAAGCTGTATACGATTCAGGTGCTATGAAATCTTATCTAAGTGATGACATTGTTAAAAAAAATGAATTTTAAGTGTATGGATGAAACAAAAATGAAACAGTCATTGTTCGGTGGAGTAGAAACCCCCGAGACGGTATATAAAAATTATTCAATTGAGTTAAGTGACATTAATAATGTTAATAAGTGTAAGTTGAATGTTTTAGGTCAAAAATGTAACTGCTCTAGTCTAAAACAAATTCCATCTGGTCCTTGGCTTAACGAAATTAAGTTACATAAAATAAATATTAGTGATCTTAAGACCAATAATTTAAAGGTTGATAAGGAAATCAAATTGTTAATTGGTGCTGATGTTACCGGTAAATTATTAACTGGTAAACTTGTAAATCTTGAATGTGTTCTGACGGTAATAAATACAAAAATAGTTTGGGCGAAATTTTAACCCTGGCACTGAGCCAACTTTTGAGAATTCGGCTTCTCTCATTACGTCACTATTTATAAAGGAGCGATGTATAAGTGATTTATGAAGATTAGATGTTTTGGGCATTACTGAACCTTCAGTTAGTAAAAACAAAGCTCAGTTACAAGAGGATACGCAAAAATATTTTGAAGAAACTTTGAGTGTTTATAATGATGGTCGGTATGAGATCGCTTTGCGTTGGGTTTTAGATAATTCAGTTTTGCCTGTTAATAAGATTAATGCGGAAAATTACCTTTCAAGTGTAAAAAGAAAACTAACCAATTCCAATAATTTTGATAATTATGGTAAGGTTTTTGTGAAAAAGTTAGATCTTGGTATAATTTAGAAAACACCAACTGAGGAAGTAAGAGGTGTTCATTACTTACCTCACAGGCCTGTAATTAAAGAAAATAGCATCACTAAGATAAGACCGGTGTTTAATGCTAGCTATCATTTACCTGGTGTCCCTACTTTGAAAGATTGTTTAGCAACTGGGCCAAATTTAATTGAATTGATTCTATCTATCTTAAATCGTTTTCGTATGAATTACGTAGGTGTTACTTCTGACATTGAGAAGGCTTTCCTACAGATTGCCATAAGAGAAAAAGATCGCAATTTTTTATGGTTCCTATGGTTTGATAAGGGTAATCACGAACAGGTAGAAGAGTATCGACACAAGAGAGTTGTTTTTGGTATTACGTGCAGTCCATATTTGCTGGCTGCCACTTTAAAATTTCATTTGGATAAGCTACCAGAAAAGTTAAGGCAAACTGCAGATATTCTTAAGAGATCTTTTTATGTGGATAACTGTGTGACAAGTTTGCATTCTGAGATTGAACTTAGAAAGTTTTTTCTTGGAATCGAAATCAATCTTGTCATCAGGACATTTTAATCTCAGATGTTGGAAGTCAAACATAAGCAATGAAATCTTTGAGGAAGATTCCTCCAATGAAGATAATATTTCTGTGTTGGGTCAAAAATGGCACACAGATACGGACACACTGTCCTGCAAAATAGAATAGGCTAATATTAATTCAAATGAAACAATCACTAAGAGAATAATTTTGGCTGTAGCCCACCAAGTATTTGACGTTGTAGGATACACAGCTCTTGTTATGTTAACCCCTAAAATGATTTTGCAGGAAATATGGAACTCTAAGCTTAAGTGGGATGATAGTCTCCCAGAAGATTTGGCTAATAAGTTTAAGTCTTGGTATAAAAATTTACATTTACTTTCAGATATAGAAATAAGTAGGTGGTTTGGACTAAAATCGACAAGTAAATCCATAACTTTACACTTATTTTGTGATAGTAGCAAAAAGGCCTACGGTGCATGTGTATTCATCAGAGTGGAAGGAGGCAATGAGGTGAGAATTAGTTTAGTGCCAGCAAGGTCTAGAGTAGCCCCTTTAGAACCCATTACGATTCCCCGTCTGGAACTTTTAGCTTGTAGCATAGGATCTAGATTACTCACTTCATTAATTAAATACCTTGATCTATTTAAGGTTGATGTTTATTGTTGGACTGACTCAACAACAGCTTTGTGTTGGATACAACGTAACCAAAACTGGGGAACCTTCGTTCATAATCGGGTTTCTGAAATACGTTTATTGACTTCTCCTTCTATGTGGCACCACATTTCAGGTAATCTTAACCCCACTGATTTACTATCCAGAGGATGTTCTGTGGAACAGTTAATTGAACGTAAATGGTGGGAGGGTCCTATTTGGTTGCGTGAGAGGGAGAAAAACTGGCCTAAGTCTAATGAAGCACCGAGGGAAGACTTGGTTAATTCCGAAGTTCGAAAAACCGTTATAACAACTTTGGTGAAAAATGAAGAGGATGTTAAATGGTATTACAGATATTTTCCTTCATTTAAGAAAATAGTCAGAATGTTAGCTTGGATTTTAAGGTTCTGTAATAATGTAAGAAATACTGATAAAAATCTTTCTAAGGATTTGTCTTTGTACGAGATGGAAAGAGGAAAAAGAACCTTAATGTTACTGATTCAAAAAGAATCTTTTAAGGGTGAAAATAATGAAAAACTGAAATAACTAAGACCAGTAACGGACTGTCATGGTCTTATAAGAGCTAAGTCTAATGTTGTTTATAGGGATAATAAATATGATTTTAAGTTTCCTGTAATTCTGCCTAGTGATCATTCTGTTGTAAAATTATTGATAATAAATGTACATAATGATTTATTACATGCCGGTATTTCATTGTTAATGTCTAATTCAAGAGAGAGGTATTGAATTTTGAAATCACGTGAGACGATACGAAATTGTATAAATAAATGTGTTAAGTGTCAAAGTTTTAAGGCTAAAAATTTTAAGACAATCCCAGGAATTTTACTGAATGATAGGGTTTGCGATGCTAATGTATTTGAAGTCGTAGGGTGTGATCTTGCCGGTCCTTTGTTTTGAAAGATGGTAGAAAGGCATACATCATACTATTCACTTGTGCGGTGTATTGAGCCGTGCACCTTGAGTTGGTCACTTCCTTATCAACTGAATCCTTTTTACAATCACTAAAACGTTTTATTGCGCACCGTGGACGACCACGTGCAATTTATTCAGATAATGGCAAAAATTCTGTTGGTGTCGATAAAATTCTGCAAACCGTTGACTGGGATGGTCTCCGTTTTAAGGCTGCAGAACAAAAAATTCAATGGATGTTTAATCCTCCATCAGCCCCCTGATTTGGCGGATGGTGGGAACATTTAATTCAAATTGTAAAACCCATTCTAAGAAAAATTCTAGGCAGAGCGTCTTTAGATTATGAGGAGTTACAAACAGTATTATGTGATGTTAAGCAAATTGTAAATTCCCGACCTCTTACGTATGTTTCAGAGGACTTAGATGAGGACTCAAGTATCACACCAGAAAAGTTCCTTCATGAAACACCAATATCAGGTGTTCCTGATGTGGATAATATTGATAAAGTAAACTAAATAAAAGATGTAAATACATACATAGACTACGCCAGACTTTAAGATCACAATTTCGAAGTCAGTATTTAGGACAGTTACGACAACAGTCTATAAAAATTTATAATACCTAACCAATTAAAGTGGATGAAATTGTTCTGCTTGAGGATAATAATAAAAGACGTTCGTATTGGAATCTAGCTCGAGTTCTAAAAGTAATTCCTGGTTGAGATGGGCAAATCAGACTTGCTCTCATAAAAACTGAGAATTCAGAGTTGTTACGACCATTGCAGAGACTATATCGGCTAGAGTTGAAAAACCCTGTAGTGAAAACTGGGGATGAGCCGATTCCTTTAACACCAGCAGTGGTAGAGTAGTTAAAACTCCTGCTAAATATTTATGAAATGTAAGAATTCATTTTACTGTAAGTGTTTTATGTATTTCATTTCTCTAGGTATATAGAGTGTTTTGATAATGTTGGTGTGTATTGTTTGAGTAAATTGTAAAGAATATTACTCAAAGGTGGGAGAATGTTGTGAATCCACTGTGTAAGCCACCCAAATTATAAGTGTAAGATATTTATATTTTACTTAGTGGCAACAAGCGGCGCTGCAATAGTAGCCCGCGAAGTGTATTGGATTATTCAGCAACTGATACTCTCGAGCGAGAGACGCTATGTTTTTCCTTGTAGTCAACGTGTATCAGTAAATAAAATTTGTATAGTTTTTGGCATAACGACGTAATTATTGAACTCTGGCGTTTTAAGTATTCAACAATATATATAAATATAAAATTATATAATTTTATACTATAGAGGTTTAAGTTTAAATTGATATCAAAGTATGAATCTTATCTGTAAAACAACTACCTGTCTTGTCAAATATATTATAATAATTCCATTATCACTAGTTTTTAAGTAAATGACAAAAAAAAAATTTCTTTCATATGAATTCATATAAGTTTTAATTAAAGTTAAGTAAAAATGTTAAAATATTAAGACCACTTATAAAATTCTTGATTGAATTTATTTTGAATATCTATAATGTCACCGATATATCTAAACAAAATGAATTTACTGTTGCCTATAAAATTAAGTAGAAGGAAAAGGAGATAAATATTGGCAAGAATATTACTAGATGTATCATCTAACAGTATAGCTTTGATTTGTATATAAACTTTTATCATAATAAAAATATATTAAAACAAGATTAACAAGGAATTTTAATTTTTCCTCAGATATAGAAATATAAAATTTTAATTTAATTTAAAGTTAGTAATAAAAATACATTATTGGAATTTTTTCCTCCATATCTATTAAATGTCTATTAAACAAATCTGCTAAATAATAATTATAAATTGTTTTAAAATCTTTATCATCAGCATAATAATTAATATCATAACTATTTCAATTATAACAGTTTGATCAAAACCATTTATATAATTTTCTAAAATAGATTTTAAAATTTTACCAGTTGCAGAAATGTGTATATTGAAAGCATTAATCACCTATCTTAATTTACAACGGCACTTTACGTTATTTTTGAACTTTCAAATGATATGGGGAAAATATACAATACGCATAGTAAAACTTTTTTTCTTATATAAAACTTTAATTGTATTGGTAATTTCTTTAACACTATTAGTAACTTTAAGAAAAGTATTATTATTAACAAGATTTTTATGATGTTTATTAACAAGATGTTGTCCCAGTATAAAGTATTTTGCATTCGTAATTATTCGATCATATATCATAATTAGCTAATACCTTATGAATCTAATAAATAATAAAATAGCCCTGTAATTTTTATAGAACCTCTTAGATTTCTAAGCTTAGTGATCTGTTTTTCCTTAAAATTCAATTATTTAATCTCTTCCTGAATATAAAATTTACATTTCTTAAAAGTGTTTGGGTAGGTAAACTATATTTATAGACAAATTATATAAATGTATGTATGTATATATATATATATATATATATATATATATATATATATATATATAT
>BMAW01010461.1:261897-277820 GCA_019974015.1 Nephila pilipes
TTTAGTTACTGTATAATATAAAAGGAGTCCTTTTTTTACCGTTCATCATTTACTTGAGATATTTAAAGTGAAAAACATGTCAGTAGATAAAGTGCATTTACGACACCGCATCTTGTATGAATTCCAAAAAGGAAGCAACGCATCGGTTGCATGTAAAAATTTGTGTGCGGAATTTGGAAAAGACATTGTAAATGATCGTACTTGTCAAAGATGGTTTAGCAAATTTCTTTCCGGATATCTGAGCCTCGAAGAAAGTGATCAATCTGGACGACCATCCAAGATCGATAATGGTTGCGATCCATTTTGGAAAATAATCCCCATTTAACAAGTCGAGAAATTGCAGAAGAGTTTGGCATTCATCATACAATTGTTGGAGATCATATTAAATCTCTTGGGTTTGTGTTAAAGCAAAGTGTTTGGGTTCCACATGAATTAACGGAAAAGAATTTGTCTGATCGTGTAAGAATGTGTTCATCACATCTGATTAGACACAATGTGGAGCCGTTTATGGACAAGCTGGTTACTGGAGATGAAAAGTGGATTCTTTACGAGAATATTAAGAGAAAAAAAATCTTAATGCAAACCAGGAACATCATCAGCAACAGTTCCAAAACCAAGTATCCATCAACAAAAAGTACTGCTTTGTTTGTGGTGGGACAGAAAAGATCCAGTGTACTACGAGTTGCTGAAATAGGGAAACACCATTCACGCGGATCTGTACTGCAATCAGCTGGATAATTTGAATGCAGCTATTAAATAAAAAAAAGGCCAGCATTAGTGTCCAGAAAGGAATAGTGTTCCACCACGATAATGCTCGACCGCATACTGCAATGGTGACACAACAAAAACTGAATGTGTTAGGATGGGAAGTCCTTATTCAACCACCGTATTCACCTGACATTACACCTTCTGATTATTACCTGTTCAGATCTCTGCAAAATTACCTAACGGGAAAAAAATTCAAGTCTTTTGAAAGTGTTTCTAAGGCAGTTGCTGACTATTTTAACTCCAAGGACGAAAACTTCTACAAAACAGGTATTCACAGGTTACCTGAAAGATGGCAACAGGTTGTAGCAAATAACGGAGCATATATAATTGATTAATATTAAACACATATTTTTATAAATGAATTCAAATATTTTCTTTAAAATACGACAGAACTTTCCCTCCAACCCAATATATATATATATATATATACACCAGTGTTCAAAATTAAGAGAATTTTCCGATTTGGTCAATTATCTCTAGAACTACTGGACAGATTTTAATGAAATTTGTTGTGCACATAGGGTTGATATAATCAAAAACATAACCATTAAATAATTATAAAACACACCCATAATCGCGCTTAACACTCATTGGAGTAGCAAAGTATGATAGATATTTGGTGCCCTTTAACAGATATATAGGCCTCGCTACGTGATTTTATGCTGGAAATAAGGGAATTTATGAGTTCCTGTGGCAATTGGTCCAACTCGTTCAGCAACGTTGCTGTCAGGTTTTGGATGGTTCTCAAAAGGGTGTTGCGAATTGCTATTGCCCTCCTCAGAAAGTCCCGGCATGCTCTATAGGATTGAATTCTGGAGATCTGGCTGGCGAATACATCTGACGAATATCCTCACACTCCAGAAATTCATCGACAATCTGAGCTCTGTGTGACCTCGGGATAGTCATCCATAAAAAGAAAATCAGAACCAATTGGACCCCTGAAAAAGCAATAGAGGGCTCCAAGACCACTTCCCTATACCTCTGAAGTGGCGTAGTGTCTCTTTCAAAGACGTAGAGGTGTGTGCAGACATCCGAAGAGATGCCTGCCCAGACCATTAAGCCTCCGCTGCCGTAATGGTCGATTTCTTCGACTTAAGAGTGCAGGTAGTGGATCCTTGGTTCTCTCCATATGAAAGTATCACTAGTTAGGCTGAACCGGGACCCCTAATTGAAGAGAATGCTCACCTATTGATTCATGCTCCAATCTCTATGATCCCTGCATCATTTTAAGTGAAATCTCCTGTTCGCAGAACTGGGCTGGACGCAAACAACAGGTTTACTTGCAAACTGCCCTCTCTCATGAAGTCTTCTGGAAACAGTCATCCTTGAAACTTGGACTATTTTGGCTGTATAATTACAACTCATGAAAGACCTGAGAAATTGTAGTATTCCTGTTACGCCTCGCTGTAATGTACAAAAGGTGATCTTCTCTGGCCGTCAAAGTTCTTGGACGATCTTGCCCAGGCTTTCTCTCAACGGATCCGGTTTCCCTAAACTGTTTCCAAAAATTGGACACGATGCTGAGCGTTCAATCGAATTCTCAACAAATCTGGATTTGCGAATAGCCTGCTTCTAGCCAACCTGCAATTCATCACCTCAGTGTATCATCTAAACATTGATGGTTATTTAGTTTTACTGAATGAATTTTAATTTAAGCAGTAACAGCGAAAAACACCAAAAAATTCGGTGAAATGTGCTTGCGAACGAAATGTGAATTGCTCTTGCACTTATAAATCCAGTTTTTTGACTAGTTCTGTTCCTATACAAGTATACTCTTACGTATTCGATGTATAAGATTTGCGTATTTATTTCCAAACAGTATTTTTACATTTCGTTCAATTCTTTTTATGCAATTCTACAAAATATGCAAATTCTTTTTCTTTTGAATACCAATATATATATATATATATATATATATATATATATATATATATATATATATATATATATATATATATATATATATATATATATATATATATATATATATATATATATATATATATATATATATATATATTTAAACTATGCTTTGTGTGTATATTTATAAAAACTTTGTGTAGTAGTCGTAGGCAATAAGGCAACATTAAAATAAACTGGCTTAACCGCAAATAATTAATTCAAGCTTTTGAAAAAAACTTAATTAAAAGTTTAGGATGGTGGCAATTCCCATATCCATTTACGCTCTGTAGGTGAGAATGGAATGACCGATATGATCCCTTTGAACATGCAATCAGGTATTTCGAAGTAGGGAAAGTACGTATGTAACATGAATATTTAACATGGACCATGTGAAGAGCTTAGATATAGAAAAAAAAGTCTGCAGGATTGACCGACTTACACATCATGGGAGAGGTACAGTTATACTTATTAAAAAATTAATTGAGCACCACTGCTTCAACTTCCACACCTCGGCATTGGAGACCACCACAATCAACATTGAAACTGAGGTTGGCCCTCCCATTACCATTTGCTCAGCCTACAAACCCCCCCAGAAAATCTAGATTTGTTCCTGAATTACAAAAATTTTTCAGAAATGGATCACATTGTCTTGTGCTCATTGACTTAAATGCTAAACATCACACTTGGAGCCCAACTTCACGTGCAAACTCAGACGGTAATAGCCTTTTCAAATTTTCTCAAACTTTTGGTGTCGACATTCTTGCTCTCAATGATCCTACATATTACCCCAATAATCAAAATTATCTCCCCTCAACAATTGATTTTGGTATTTCAAAAGGCCTACAAAATATCACAGTTACTACTAGTGCGGAACTCGCAAGTGACCACAACCCGGTCTGCTTTTTGGTGGGCTTGAATAATCTTACCCCACATGCCCATAATCAAATTTTGTTCACTAATTGGATTAATTTCTCTGATAATCTCTCGCAATTAATTTGGGGAAACCCACTGATTAACAACGTAATCGAACTTGAAGAAGCGGTTACAAATTTTACCTTCAAAATTCAAAATTCTATAAACCAATCTAGTATAGCTAAAAATATAGACCATCCACATGTTAATATTTCCCAATCAACCAGACCAAAAATTAAAGAGAAAAACCGCCTCAGGAAACTTTGGCAATTATATAGATATCCCCCAATGAAAACTGAAATTAATAGGTTCCAGAAGGAAATCAAAAGGGAGATTTTCCTCACAAAAAAACAAGCCTGGGAACATTGTCTTGAAACGGCTAATACTGAAGATCAGTCACTTTTTCAATTGGTCAAACTTTCAAATTCTACCCACCAAACTTTGCCCCCCTTTCTTGGACCTAGAGGTCTCGTGTTCGATACCCAGGCCCAAGCAGACCTCTTCGTTAACTCGCTTGAGGAGTCCTTTACTGAGAATGCTGGATTTTACGACGATGAATTTAATGAACATGTTGAGTGCGCTCCCTAAACTCACCTCTCACATAGAAATTATGGAAATTATTGAAAAGCTTGGTGTTAGAAAGCTCCAGGTAATAATCAAATTAAAAATATTGCATTGAGATCTCTTCCCTTAAGAGCTATTACACATCTTACCAAAATTGTTTACTTTTCAATCACTTCCCACAATCTTGGAAGCATGCAATTATAATTCTTCTTCCAAAACCAGGCAAAGATCCAAAATTCCCACTTAACTATCCACACATTAGTCACCTAAGTACAATTGCTAAAGTGTTTGAGAAAATTCTTAACAACAGAATCAATACCACTTAAGAGAAAATAACACTATCCCACCTGAACATTATGGCTTTCAAGAGCAACATCCACCCACCACTAACTTTTAAGAGTTTCAAATTTAAACACTCAAGGTTTTAATGAGCATTTGGTCAAGGAAGGAGTCTTTCTCGATGTCCAAAAAGCATTCGACAGAGTGTGGCACGACGGATTAATACATAAAATGATTCAATTAAAATTCCCAGTATACTTGATCAATCTCATTCAAGAGTATCTCCATAATCGAACATTCCAAGTCAAACTAAATCTTAAACTTTCAAGAATTGGCAGTATGCAAGCGGGCACTCCCCAGGGAAGCGCCCTTTCTCCAAATTTATTCGCAATTTTCACGTAGGACATTCCAAAATATCCAAACACAGAAATTTGTATTTTTGCTGAAGATACTGCAATTTTCTACCATTCATCCGAACATTGTTCAAGAACAACTTCAAATCTATCTCCTTATTTTACAATTCTGGTTCATTAAATGGCGTGTCGCAATAAACCCAGAAAAATCTCAAGCCATTATTTTCAGTCGTGGAAATTTTAAAAACAGACTCGAGTGCCTCAGAATTTTTAATAAACGCATTGAATGGGTCAATCAAGCAAAATACTTCGGTGTCATTCTGGACAATAAATTAACCTTCCGTCAACACATTCAGTCGATTAAGAAAAAATTTCAAATTAAATTTCATAAAATCAATCGATTGCTGGGTAAAAGATCCAAAATTTCATTAAAAAATAAATTGCTTATTTACAAGCTCGATCTTGTAATACCGATCGTAACATATGCATGTCAAATTTGGGGTGTTTCTGCCAAATCCAATCTCTGTCTTCTTCAAATTGAACAGAATAAAATTCTACGCTTCATTGCAAACGCTCCTTTCTTCATTAAACGGACACTTCTTCATAAGGAACTCAAAATTCAACCCATCACAGCACGCATCAGCGATCTCTCTGCCTCCTTTCACAACGCAATTGGTCACCACAACAACCCTACCATCAGCTCCTAGCAAAACTTTTCACCGCTCTCTGGTAGATACAGACACGCCACAACAGCATCCAACATCTTTCCCCTCTTCTCTTGAAGGAAACGACTCTGATTGGACAATCATTCTTCTACCCACCTTCTCATTCTTCTGAGTTTTTATCTCGTCACATTTTTGCTACATTTTTGTAAATTTTTTTTTGTTTATGTTTTTTTTTATTCATCATTATGTAACACTGATACCAAGAAACAATAACCCAAGATTATTGAATCTTAAAATAAAGTACATTGCCAAGACTCTATTCACACTTAAAATATACATAACTAAAATTTTGTTTTATTATTACTTGCAACGATTTTTTTTTTGCATTGCACTAAGTGTTCTTTCCATGAACAATTAAATTTTAAATGAACCGCAAAGAAATATCACACTCATGCTATTCTATTCATATTTGCGGCTATAATCTTTACGTTTTAGTGAATTTATCTAATATTCATCGATGTTTGGAGTCTTAGAATTTTTTGTAAACTTTTTTCAATTTATTATTATTCTAAATTTTATCTTTATTTGATGCTAGCACATTGATTTATCGAACACAATTTGTATATTTCGTCATAACGGAAAAAAATACTAACAATTATAATGAACAAGTAAGCTCGTGCAAAGTGTATGCTTGAAAAGATAGCAAAGAAATTTGACGTGGCTCCTCTACACAGTGTAGCCAAGAATTAATGATTTTGCAAATGATATGGATCTTGAACATTTGAAAAGAATAAAATTGAATTATTTAGCGATCCAGTTTGATGGTCTACCGATGAAATAAATGCTGCAATATTCTATGTATACGTTAGATATATTTATAAGAATGTCTTTGAAGAAAATCTACTTTCTGCAAAACCTGTTAAAACCTATACAACTGGATAGGCAATTTTTGATGTGGTAAATGATTTTTTGGAGGACTCAAATCGCAATAATAAGTTTTAACATGTTTTATTATGTGTGTTCAGACGATGCAAAATCAATGACATGAATGGATTCTGGTCTTGTGGCAGGAGTAAAGGAGATAAACAAGGAAATTGAATGAACTCATTGCCGAATTCATAGACAAGCATCGATATGTATGCGAAATCCTGAAAAGTTACGAGTATCTACTTCTTTAAATGATGTTGCAAATGATGCTCATGTGGCTAACACATTAGTTTTTATAAATGTTTATATTCAGACCCTTTATTATCATGGATTTTTGTAGTTTTTTTTTATTTGAACTATAGTGCAACGTAAAAGTTAAGTGATCTACCAAATTTTATTATTTTCGTACTATTACTAGACAACACAAGGGGTTTGTCAATTTCGTTCAGATTTTAGAAAAGGTTTTTAAAGAAAAAGAAGTTAGGAACAATGCTTTAAGCTAAGTCATACTTTAAGAGATCGTATTCCATTTTAAATTTAAATATAATGTTAATTAATAATTGTAGGTACTACTTACTTCGAATATTTATTTTGACTTGGCCACCCTTGAGACGGGTTTACAAGAAGTCAGATGCACACAGAAAAAAAGAGGGACGAATAATAACACGGGACGTGACTGATGGAGTTCAGATAGAATCTGCTCGTTAATGGGTGTCCTCTTTATTAATAAAAAGCAGTATTCCAAACTTTTAAAATTTGATAATCCTCATTAAATAAAAAATTTTATGAACATTTTTAATTGAAATAATATACAAACGCTGAGTAATAAACTGTAAATATTCCTTACGTGTACATATTAATATTAATTTATTAATTTTATATAGTTATTTATCATGTTGAGATAGAATTAATTCATATATATATATATACTCATTGTCATAAAAATTTGAGCACCAAGGAAAAGTTGCCAGATAAAAACGATATTTAACATACGAAATTGCAACGTTAATGTAAGTAAGTGATTACAAAATCGACGCAAAATGATCATTTATAGTAGGAAAAATTGCAAATGAATTGAAATTTTAGCACACTGCTGGGCTCCCCCTAGCATGAATGCATGATGCAATACGGTTGCGCATTGAGACATACAAGTCCCATACATTGTCTTCCGACATCTCGTAAACGCGTCTGAAACGTCAACCAAACTGGTAGGCTGTCAATTTGTCGTCCTAAATGGTACCAGATAAGCTCCATCGGTGACAAATCTGGGGATCTAGTGGGCCATGGAAGGGTGGAATTGTGAAGGAGTCAGTCTTGTCAAACCCTTGTTGTGTGCGGGAGAGCATTGTTCTGTTAAAAAATGGCACCTGGGAGACCTCCCTGAGTGGCAACACATGTGGCTGAAGAATGTCACAAACAAGTACCTGTGGGCTGTGGCGGTGCTGTCGATCAGTATTAAATTGTTTATTATTAATCATTTTACATGCTTTGCACATGTTTTTATTTCAAATATTATACTATACTTTATCAATTTTGATTTTTCCATAGTTTCCAAACTTATCAAAAAACTTAGAATGCCCGAAGCTTATAAGATGTAAGAATTACTATCACCACGGCTGCCACTTTGTTACAATCATCGCTGAGTTGGTATGCTAATGGTTGTCTATAAGAGCCATAGTTGTGTTTCTTTGTATTTTCCGAGAGAAAATAATGACTGGTATGAATGAAAAATTCATTTTAGCAAATACAAATGTCTTGGATATCGATAGATAATTTTTATATATTTGAGAAATACAATTATTTTCTTTGAACTCAATTACATCAAATGTTTTCCTTAGTTTTGTTTTGTGCAGTAAAATAAGTAAAATACCAAAAATATATTCAAAAAATAAATTATTTCCATTAAGATTGAATGTTCAATTTTTTCTCACTATAAATAAACTTGCACGTGTATTGATCACATTTTAAAAGATAAATATTTTTCTTGTATTAGTGATTTCTGCAATAGCTAATAAATAGAAAGTGTGTTAACATAAACAAAAGATTTATTTATTTGTGTGTTTTAAAGAGTTATGTGCACATCTAAAATTTATCGAACGATTTCGAAAGATAGCTTTAAAAGTAGAAATTGCCGCAGAACTTAATCCATCTGAGTCTACAGTACTTGGAAGCTTAAAAATAAGGAATTAATTTCTCAGCATACTGGTAACGATAATAGTAATAAATTAATAGTCCAAAAAAGGATAGAAATAGTGGGAAACACAAATTTTATTATCATTCGGTATCATTTTCAAATATCATTTCAACCTGACCATTCCTACTAATTGCAACATTTTTTTTTTGGCGATGAGTGTATTATCTACACCTGGACTAGTTATATTTATACAAATTTTGATATTAAATTATGATTATTATCATTAAACTCCTAGAATAATGTAAGAATTATTTAAAACTAGAACATTAGAGTAGCAATGTTCCTTGAGAGATAAGAGGTACATGCAATATTCAAACATAAATTTCGCAGTTATATTATATAACTAATTATATTTTTGCAATTACTTATCATAAGATATGTAGTAAAATCATAAATAAATAAAAGTTTTTCATAATTAATTCATTCAATAATAATTTAAACCTTGCATAAATTGAAATTGTAAATTAAAATTGAATGCTACCCAAATTAATAATTTTTCTATATTCGTATCTCTCATTTTCTTTTTTTTATCATTTTTCCAAATGTCTAGATCCCATCTTTACTTTGTTTTGCGCTGTCCAGTCACATCCTGTCTCTTTGCGCCGTTAAACTACTACCACTCCCTCTCATTATAATGACGTAAAATAAATCGTTCTTTGAGGTGTCAAATAGATTCCAATACAGGATTGCAGAAAATTGCTGGTTGATCTTGGACTACTGTATAAATATCAATTGTTTTACATTTGGAATATCTTTTAAGGAATCAACAAGAAAAGAAAAATTCGAAGTCGAGGGTGAAACTTTCAGTCTTCTATTTTTTTTAATACACTCCTATTCACTCCTACTCCTATTTTTTTAATACACTCCTATATTTTTTTTAATACTTCCTATTTTTTTTAATACACTCCTATTCAAACTCCATGCCATTCCAGCCAATAACAGAACTCGAGGAGTACGGAATAAAGCTAGAAATAAACAAAAAGGTTCAAATGAAATAAAACATACCCATTTAAAAAAAATTTCTTGAAAATAAAAGGAAACCTAAAAATAATAACGAAAAAATAATACCGGAAGATAGTTTCGAAAGTAGAATGTGTCAAATGTATGGGGTAAATGGGTTTCAAACGACACTTTCCAATCAATATGCATTCGACGCGAGTTCAAATACACAGCTGAGAAAAAAATCTTGAAATACAAAATTTATATTTAAGTATAAGAGGAGGAAAAGTTGTATACGAAAAAAAATTACTGTTTTGTGGAAAGAAAAGTGAAGAATAATTTATGAGATATTATCCTTCTCTCAGAACTAAAAGCAAACTTGGTTCTGTGTGTCCATATTTTGAAATCCTGTTTCGCTTATTATTTTCAGACAGATAAAAAATTGTTCGTAAGTCAACTCATCGTCATACCTATTTAATTATAGAACTGTATGTGAGCAATTTTCAACACTTCTGACTCATCCTGACATTCGAATATTGCTGATATTTATTTATTGACATGCATGTTATTCTTTTTGAAGTAGTGTGTTTGATTTCCTTTTCCAGTAACGGTTGTTATTTTATGGATATAATGAAAGACACTAACAAAGAATAATAGTTTTTGTTATACGTATATTTTTTCAATTTACTTAAACATTAATAAAATTGCTTAAATATTTGATAATTAGCAGCTCCCTATTTGACCAACTTTGGCCATCTGATCAATAAATAAAGTGAAGTTATAAGTTACTTTTCTTGTAAATTGTATATTGTTAGAAAAAACACACCATTAACTGTACCACTTTGATTTTTACATTAAAGTTTCTTTTTATTGTGAAATCACACGGTTCACACGGTGAAAAATTAGAATTATTTTTCATATGGTTTCAAATAAAGGTTTGTAAAAAAATTTATCATATTTGTTTACAAAACTTCTAATAATACGAATATTTATAAATTGTAATTTTTTCTCCGTTACAAATATCTACTCCATGAAGAATGAAACAACACTAAAAATGAAATCCATCATTCAAACATCTTGAAAAATGTAACTCCATCAATAAATTGGGCTTAAGAAATGGCAATCCTCTTATAAGGAGTGATTGGCATCTTCTGTTATCTGTTCCATTTGTTAATGTTAAATAAAAATAAAATAATTTTTCTCTCAAGTTTTAAAACATGTATTACAGTTTATGCAGGAAAGAGTCACTTCTCAAAATATCTTTTACATCTCCGTTCTCTCAAAAATGATCAAGTTAATGGAACAATTTTTAAAAAATGGTAAGCTATACTGTCTACAATTTTTGTGAGTTTATTGTAAAATCATTATTTTGGTAATTTCTTTTATCAAACTTTCAATTAGTCTTTTTTTAATACATATGTGTTGCAAATTGTAAAAAAATTTAAAAACAATAAACTAGTGTACATTTTTAAATAACATTTTGGACAAAATCTCTCTTCAAATTTATTCCTAAGCTATTTTGCAGTTTATCAGAGTTTTTTTTTTACAGTATTATTCATTCAAGTATTATGATTTTTAATTTGTACTACATTTAGTTTAAATTATTTTCCAATACCGTAGGTTTTTCTCATTCTCTTCAAAAACGCGCTAAGAATGATTATTTAATTTTATATATTGAGATTGATACTTAATCGTAATTATTTTTAAGCATAGTAGTAATCATTATATTTTGGTTAATTATGTTAATTAATAAATTTTAAGACAAGCAAGGACGCCCAGAAAAGTTTGATAAATTGTCATTTGATTCATTTTTCCGCTTCATTAACAAGTGGTTACATAATTATAAATTTTCTTAAATATTTTTTTTCAAGTAAAAGCTAAAATTCTCGTTGTTGGTATAAAATTGAAGGATCACATTTTTACAAGATTATAACGTTGACTCTATCATTATTTTTTTTCTTTAACTAAGTCTAGGGACTTTTCTTTTTGAATAGTTAGAAGAAAATCCCATCCCAATAAAAAGAAACGCAATTTATACAGATTAGATTAAAGTTATGAAATGTAATGAACGGATTAGATAAATTACATTTACAAGCAGCGAAGCGAAGGAATGAATAACGAGATTATTAGTTAGAAAGTTAGAAATTACATAAATGGGAAATATACCCAAGTATTTACTTTATTTTTAACTTTTTTTCTCTTTTTTGACATTCTATATTTTATACCCGACTAAATCTTACCAACCTGTTTTCACGAACTAATTGACTGTAACAGTCATACTCGGTTTGCTGAGAGGTGCGTTGTGCTCTAATATCCTAAAACTCTACCAAATGCTGCGCTGACAAAATTTCGGGAATTCCTCATTTTTGGGAAAACATAAGCTAACGCTCCGTATTCACTTCAAAGGAAATGTCTTTAGAGTTTTGACATTGAAGTTTGGAAAAATTACAATTCTTTGAAGCAGCTCCGTGATTTAGGTGAAGTTTTCAGCAAATGTATTAAATTATGGTATGGTAATCCAATGATTCAGAGTCTTAGTGTAGACATAATTGGAGGAGCGCCCTCTATACGACTGATCTAGTAATATAAATAGAGAGCTGTAGCGAGATATTGAAAGATGAAAGTGGTTCTCTGCAAGAGGTAAACTTGTCATGAGAAATGGTTATGCTTCTGAGATGACTTAGAGTGTCATAAGAGCAAATTTTACGAAACAGTTTGTTTATTTATTTCGTTGAATAGCTTTTCATCGTTGTAACTACATATGATAGGTAGCTCCACTATTTTAACACCAGGATATTGAATTTCTTTCATTCTGTCCTTTATTATAGCACATAGCTGACAATGCATATTCATCAGTTTTCACTAACATGGACGAGTTGTGATTTGGTGATGCGTTTTTTCTCTCGAATATTTTCTTGCGACATTTGGAGGCTTTATGTCCATGCTTTGAACAGTAATTACACTTTAGATTTCTAAAAGACTTCTGATTCATTGCTTTGCTTTGGTTTGCATTCCAATTCTCAGAGCACATTTTTTAATCCTGCTTATTCTGTCTTATTGAAGAATATAGAGCACACTGTGATGCAGGATTTTTATCTTTCCTTTTCTTGCTTCAAATTCTTCCAGCAATTTTATTTCGAGAATTTCAAGATTCGGCAGTTCGTCTCTGGATTCAATGGCACATCGGAAATTTTCGAAATAGTTCGGAATGCTATAGGAATAAAATGGATAAGAGATCATCGGCAATATCCAGCTGAATTTCTTTCAATTTATCTACTGTATCGAAAAATTCTTTAAGATGATCCGACATTTTTTCTGTGACAGTAATTTTCCAGAACAATAATTGTTTTAAAAGCGAAGCCTTTTTGGCTTGTCCTTTAGATTCGAAAACAGATTTTAGTTTTCCCCACTCTTCATTGGAAGTTGTGCAATGTCTAACATGACAAAGTTCACTTGGGCTAATAGAAAATTTAATGTCCGCACGAGCTTTCTGATCGGTTTCAGTCCATCTCTGTCGCTTTTCAATGGCGTTGGATGTGGCACCTTCGTTAGACTTAGCTTCGTCGCCGTTGACATAATTCCAGTGGTCGTTTTTTATCAAGACTGCTTCGATTTGTAGTTTCCGAGTTTCCAAATTTTGGTTCTTAAGCTACTCTATAGCGTTGAGTCGCGCCATGATTTCAGCCTTTTTTTTTTTTTTTTTTTTTGGATCAAGGATACGTAACTCTTTTGATTGAAGTACCGTTTCAGATAGATTCCTTCGTAATGTGCACTGCTAATAGTTCATCGTTTCAGTTCCTGGACCCATAACCATTGTTAGAAGTAAACGCAGTGAGAACTATGGCACAGTTATGAAAAGATGGTTTGTTTACAGAAAGACATTTTTAAAAGAAAGAGCGACAGAGTGAGTTTCACGCTTAGAGATTCAACAGCATCAGAAATCATAGTGATGTATTAGTTCTTAGGAGAGTTCGCCATCCTTTGCACGCATGCGCAACCGGAGCTTACATGGCCAATTTTGTTTTAAATTGAATTTCTTCTCTTTTATCCTTATGTTTCAAAGTACTCTCTAAATCTTCCTCCTATATATCTTTGTAATCAATCTCAATACGCACTTTTTATAAGAGAGTATAATCCAAACCTTTCACCAAGTGAGTATGTTCCATTTCACAACCCAAGAGAGAATTCAGATTCTAAAATCATTTGATGTCTTCATTCCACAGTATCCGATTCAAATTTAGCATTTGTAACAACTGCACCATAACCTGCTGCGGACGCAATTGAATCTTCATTTTGATTATCAGGATTTACTTCATCTCTTCTTCCTTTGGATCTATCTCTGTATCTTTGAGTCACATTTTCATTACCAGCTCGGTCGACGACAATTCCACCAAAGCTTCTGTACTTACAGAAGGATCTTCCGTTTCCTCTTCGGAGGAGACGTGGTCATCTTCGTCGTCCGAGGGTGATTCATGACCATACATCTGCACATTTGCCCTTAATGCTTCATAAGCAGTGGTGCTCAAAATTAAGTCACTTGCCGGTTCTTTCGATACTGTCCACGGCTCAGGTACATACTCATATGCTCCAACGTCAATACTCATTTCAAATATTCGCAAATTAGCCACTTCCTTCTATCCAAACGCAGAGACAATTTCGATGTGTCCATCTCCCTCATATTGTACTCCATGGATGACTTCTTCGCATTTTACCGAAATCTGAGAACCAGAATCTATAATTTCTCTAACATTCTGATAGCTTATCTTCACCCATGTGGTTAAACGTTCTACTACATTAGTTGTAGCCTCCAAGGGAGCACTTATTTTAACTTTTAGGACGGGAAAATCTTATCTCTCGCTAGGTTTAGACGCGACCCTGGGCCGTTCGACTTGGTTCTTTTTTTTAGGAACCTTAGAAGAACTATATCGTGCTGTATGTCCTTCCCTTTCACAATAATAACAAGTGATCTTCGGGGATGTCCTTACATGCCCAGTCCTAGAATAATGTGTTTGATGTTTCGAATTCCAATTTCTGTTGTAAAGTCAATGTTTTTCAAGACTCTGCATTCCTTCCGCATACCTATTTTCCTTAGGATAAGGCTGTTGATCGTGCTTGTCTTCCTGTTTCTCCCATTGATTCATTTAATTAAAAGATCTACGTCAGATTCGAACTCTTTCATCCTCATCCTGAGCCTCTGCCAGCTCCGAAGGGGATATTAATTTCGCCCATTCATCCAAGAAGTGTTCCCTGATCTCGGAAGGAATTTTCTTCTTTACTTGGTCCGTGATGACCAAATCCTTCAACTTTGAACAAGTCTCAAAAGTATTTACTATAAGTCCATCAATCCACTCCTGAAAGTAATTAGTAATTTCAAAAACGAAATCCCTCTATGTTTTATCAGGCTATTCGGGTGCTGAACGAATTTCTCTCTAAATTCTTCTGAACTCAATTTCAATATTTTCAATTGTACACCCTCAATATATGTGTAATTGTCGAAACTTTCTTCCAATTTCCGAGAAATTAATTGAACTAAATCAGAAGATAATACCATGAGTAATCAGGAAACCCAGTCCTTAAAGTCAACATCAATCCTTTTCGCGTGTCTTTCGAACAAGGATATATCATCGTTCTTGGGATAGAACCTCG
This sequence comes from Nephila pilipes, assembly GCA_019974015.1. NCBI lineage: Eukaryota > Metazoa > Arthropoda > Arachnida > Araneae > Nephilidae > Nephila > Nephila pilipes. The sequence goes on from BMAW01010461.1 coordinate 277,047, forward strand.
GCATCGTCTTAGCCAACTCATGACATGATGTACCACGTTTTTCGGGTTTCTCGTTTATAAAACTATACAAATATGCTGTTCCCAGTTGTTCTATTCGCAATTTTTCTAGCTCAAATTCCATTTCCCGTTACTACTGTCTTTCTTCCTTCAATATTTCCTCCTTTTGCCTTTTTCTTTCTTCCTGTTCTCTGTCTTTCTTCTTCCCTCAGTTTTTCCTCCTTTTGCCTGTGTGCTTCCTCTCTTAGTCTGACACCCACTATTGTTTCCAGAAAGGATTTAGTATCTTTCTCATTGTAGTGCTTGTTATCCCGTACTAAGTAGACCAAATAGATTATATTGGGATTGTGGTTCGATAACTCCAATACCAAAAACTGTAGGGCTACCTTTCAATTTCTCATCAAAAATGCCAAGTATGTTATTATGGTCAATAGAGAAAAAGAACAAGTATAAATATAAAAAATAATTTCATTATTCCTGTAAATTTTAGACAAAAGTTCCACAAAGTGATATCTAATTAAATACATTCAGCAATTAAACGGAAAAATAAAATGAAAAAAATAAATTAGCAGACGATTTCATTTTTTATCAGAACAAATCGAGTTAAACGAACAAATAATACTATGAGGAATATATAATAGCAGACGATTTCATTTCTTATTACTGCTTCGAAATATAGCAATAACGCATTTTTAATAATTTTTTTTATTATTTATTTTTTGTAGCATTCGATATATTAATATATATATATATATATATATATATATATATATATAT